>JAVQJS010001315.1:0-17454 GCA_036024795.1 Galaxias rostratus | reverse complement strand
ATCATTGTAGAGGTCACAACTACACATTAAAAACTATTCTACATGCTAAAAACATTGAACATAATAGCTTTACAAACAAAAGAAAAAGCCAATACCAACATTCAGCCCTGATAATAGTCACAATATTCAGACAATAATACCACTAATTCGGGCAACACCTATTTCTATGGAATGTGTCTAACCTTTAAAAAACAAGTGTTAGAGCTCTGTTGACTGTTATATAGTGTGTGTGGGTGTGTGTGTGTTCGAATCCTGAATAATGAAGAAATTCTAAATCTGTCAGTACATATTCTACTACTCTAAATTACTAAATCTACTAAATTAGAATAATAAAAGAGACCAAATCTGTAACCGACAGGGCATCTGTTAGTACATTTAAATCAGGAGATTGCTCTGGAAATCAAACGCAGTTGGCAGCAAAACATTATTAAGCCAGATATCATACTTTTCTTAAAACTAAGATAAAAAAAAATTGCCACCAAGGCATACATTTAAGAGAAGCGTCTTGGCATAACTTGTTCCAGCTCAACAATGAACAAATTGAAATAAACACCATATAATGAGGTACCCTAAAAACGTATTTCTGTAGTGTTTGACAAGTTTGACGAGTGTTTGCTCAAACCGCTATCCATCCATCCATCCACAGGAGTTTTAGCTCAAACCGCTATCCATCCATCCAAGAAGCGGGGTACACCCTGGACAGATCGCCAATCCATCGCAGGACTAACACATACAACTCACACACACACACACTCACACCTATGGACAATTTAGTCACCAACTACGTGTTTTAGGAGTGTGGGAGGAAACCCACACTAACACGGGGAGAACATGCAAACTCCACACAGAAAGGCCCTCAGGTGGGGATCGAACCCATGACCATCTGACTGTGAGGCAACAGTGCTAACCACTGCCCCACCCTGCCGCCACTCATATATTATAATAGATATATATATAACTAAATAACACAACAATTGGTAGCTTTTTCATTTATTTATAAGACTTATGCAAGGCTACTAACAACTGTATCATACTCTTTTGAGTTGTCTTCCAAAGACTGAACTCTTACCTCATCTCCAGCACAGGCGGTGTGTGTGAGCACTGAACTAGGAGAGGAGACTGTGTTCTCCCACTTTTCAGCCATGTGGTTAATCTCTTCCAACTTCTGCTCACAACTCTTGTGGGTGTTCAGCAGTGTAACTTCATAGAACTCCTGGATGTCTAAAAAACAGAAAAAACTTTGGCATTCACTTTTTAA
The DNA here is from genome assembly GCA_036024795.1 of Galaxias rostratus. Lineage (NCBI taxonomy): Eukaryota > Metazoa > Chordata > Actinopteri > Galaxiiformes > Galaxiidae > Galaxias > Galaxias rostratus. The sequence continues at coordinate 16,196 of JAVQJS010001315.1, read as the reverse complement.
CAGTACACTATGGTTGCAATGCCTACAGAAATAAAATGTAAATAATGTGTTCATATACATGCACAGATTGCAAATTTCATGCCGACTGAAGCTGCCATATTAATACCTAAAGACAACGTAATTCATTTACAACAAAAAATAATAACACTACTTTACAGTAAAATATTGGTGACTTTATATTAAATCTGTCTCCCTCTTGTTAACACAATTTCAGTAATAGTTTTGACCGTCTTAATTGTCTGAAGTTGTTTTTGCACCTTGCGAGTGGTAATTATTTATTAATAACAGATAGTTGCTTTTCGTGATTGTAAATAAGACGACTTCTTAATGGACTTGCTGATATAAATTAAGTTTTTTTACTAACATGTTTCAAATTCATGCTGAAATTAATCTGTCTCACAATCTGTATGAATTGCATAGTTTATTATCAACATAAATCATAATTTGCCATACATGAATGCGCAATATCCCAAAGACATGCTGTAAAAATATTTTGTTCATAAAATCAGGTCGCATTTTACAGGTCGGAGTTGCCAGAATGCTTTTAGATTCCGTGAACATACAGGACTAGTGGCAAAATGGTCAAAATAGTTAGGAAATTACAACAAGAGCTGGATTTATATATATATATATATATATATATATTATGATGATAATGATGATGGGCTAACTGAAGCACTTTTAAAAGTGTTATTTGTTTGGAAACCTCTCATCAGCAGGCCGGCCTTCTAAATTAAATGTATGTCTTGATCACTGAATATATTATGTGTCATAAAAGCATTTAAAGAACCTGACAATCCACTTACTCATGTTCAACAAAAGAAACCCAGCCCAAACAACTAATCTGTGAAAGCAATCCTAGGCTTTGTCTCTCCAGACGACAACCACATTTACATTTAAATGGGGGTTAATAAAAAGAAGTTACAACCAGCTATTAGCATTCACCACCAGCCGTTGGTTTAGTCCAGAACCAAATAGAGGATTCTATGGTGTGCTACCACCAAGCAAATTTTCGTAAGATGCAAAATACATTTCCACTTTGCTAATAGAGCAATTGGCCAGAGACATAATAAATGGTGACTTTACTGCTTATAAAACAGAATCAATTTGAATACTGTGAACAGTCCAAGCACAAAATAAATATATAGTCTAACAATATCTAAAAATATCAGTAATTGCTGTTTCAAGCTACATTAATTGTAATACATAACGCAAATATTATATATGCAAAATTGTAGCCATAAAATCAATAATCTAATCACTAAGACTGCAAATTTCTGAGTTGCCAACTCTATAAATTTACTACATAAAAAGTAGAAACCAATGTGCTTGTCTTCTCTGGACCATAAAACTTATTACATTAAGATGCAAGATTAAAAGATAATAAACAGTATAACTTTAAAAAATAATAAATCCACATGAGGAACAATAGTAACTTACAGTGCAGTAAAACTTCGCCTGTCGCCACAGACATGCTGCAGTGCTGCTAGTCCAATGAAACTGTTAATTTGTGAGTACCAGATGCTCATTGCAAGTGAACAGTGGGCCTAATCCTCAAACACAGACACATGCATGCACACTTGGCTACCCTGTTCAATCCAGATAATAACCTTGCACCCCATGCAGCTGATTTCTAATGCGGTTATGTAGCGCGTTTTTATGTGCTCAACAATGCCATGCTGCTGGCAATCTTATTCAATACATATCAAACTTTGAAACAAGGTATTTCATACTGTTTTAATACAGCATTACAACTTATTTTGAGACACAGAATACTACCTGCTGCACTAAAGCTCTAGCAACTTCCTTGTGAAAGCACTCTTCAAGTTATCATAACTTTAGCAAATTTAAGGCAGGGTGAACAAAGAACATGAGGAATGTTAAACAGATATTTCCAAAGCCCCCTCTCCATCTGGTTTTTGCTCAGTAGCAGTATGGCAGCTGGCTTGGCATTTCAGACACTTGTCATGCATGCTATGACAACCCTGAGCTTCTGAGCACAGTTCAGGTAGATGTCACTAAGTAGCCATGTGGTGCGGACCCTTGGATGTTTAGAAGTGTCTGAATTTTTCCAATTAGAGGGTCCACTTTTTCAATCGACCAAGCAGATCTCTCTATGCAAAAGTTTAAACCAAGTGCTCAAACGAATTGTTGAAAAATAAATCATTTTGGAATTCAAAATATCCTTCGAAAATGCATGACAGGTCTTGTCTAACAAGGAGAATTGTGAGGGAAATGTATATTCAGGGTTATAGATCTATGCTTTCACTTATCTATTTTAAAGCAGTTGTTAGTAACTTATAAGAGGTGGTTTTGGCCGCATCTTCAGTTTGTCTAACTAATTGTTGTCTTCTTAACAGTCCCCAAGTGAATACTCTTGGTCACTGCATACCGCTAGCATGATCAATAGCTATGATCCAACGATAAGCCTCTCTTCTAATTTAGTGACAGATCCCTGTGCAACAAGGGAATTGTCACCGTTTTGCAGGAGAACACGCCCCGGAGGAGACCACCTTTATATTAAATATTGAGACTTAAAGAAATAAATGTTGGTTCAAAAAAGTTGCCTATAGTGGACAGAATATTTTTTTAGCTTCTCCGGCACCAGTAGGAATCTGAAGTCTAATTTTTTTTGCATGAAATGCCAAAAGTTGGTGTTATAGATAGTCAATGTCTTGTTTGGGGTTGCAATAGATGAAGCAATGTGAGAAAATGAACATTGACTTGAAAGACCTTGCCCCCACTTGCCACCTAATAATAGAATAGTATTTTAAATACAAGACAGTAACTATCATGGTTTAAACCGTATAAAACCAAATCAGAAAAGCATTATGAACTATGAACATACAGATCTTACCGTTTGTTGAACCACATAAGTTTTCATAGCCGTAGATTGATACATTGACATACAAAGAAATCGACATGATTAAAACACTAACGCTTAAATATTGGACCACATAAAAAGTAGAAATAACGAAAAATTGGGGGACACTAATACAAATTAAAATGAATGAATGGGCAAAAAGGATTAAAAATATACTACAGGTTTTGGGATGAATTGTGTAATTGTAAGAAAATATCTTGTTCAATTTGCTCGTTAACAATGTGTGGGTTAACATGATTGAGATAGCCAGAGATAACAGGACAAACAATATTAGGGTGCTAATTACAAAAATCCGGATTTATTACCAATCAATCAACTCTTAGGACACACACATTTTCAGGTTCATACCTTTATTTAGTTGATCTACTGAAATAGGTTTATACGTTTGAATGTTCAATGAAAAAATTCCAAACCGCCTGGATCTGTAGCACCTCTATTTAACTCTAGTCTGAAAAGATGCACTGGTCAGCTGGCCAAACAAAGGAAATATGCCTTTGCGCTTACCTAAATAGCATTTTCTCAACATGGCAAAATCACAGAGCCTCTGCACTGACTGCATCTGGTTGAGGGTGTGCCAAACATTATTCAAATGTGTGACGTGGAGACATAGATATTAATGAAGAAAATGCCGGACTACTAACAAGGCTTTTCAAGCAGTTCAGGAGCAGTATTTTCTGTGGGAGAGTGAGAAGCTCCCCTTGGCATGGGCAATAGGATCTGTAACTTTTCAGACTTTTTACATGCACAAAGCTAAATCACATACTAAAGGAAAGGTCTCAAAAGTATAATAGGGGCCCCTTTAAGATAAAAGCATCCTAGAAGTGGCACTTCTCAATCAACTTGTAAGATAAACCCTAAAAGGCAAATTGAGTGGATGGTGGCACTGTGAAAAAAATTCCATATGGGAAGTGCAATCCTGAAGGAATATGCAATCATAACTTTGGATACTAAAAGAACTCGCACTTGCAAAGAGGCAAAAGCAGAATTACAAATCCGAGGGGATAAAGACACAACTTGGGGAATCTGATGCAAGTCTGGTATTCTTGTTTGGTAGAATTAATAATAATAATTCATTATTTAGTTCCAATTTGCGCCAGACTTGCTCACCCAACAAATATTTCGACTTGCTCACACACATAGGACACAGACTAACTCCAGATGAACTGTCAGTGACTGGTCAGGGCACTGGTAGGAGGATGTGGCATGTTTTGTTTTGGACTGTGGGAGGACACCGGAGTAAGCGGAGGGAACCCAAGCTAACACGGGGAGAACATGCAAACCACACAGAAAAGCCCTTGAGTAAGGTAGGGATCGAACCCAAGACCTACTAACTGTGAGGCAACAGCGCTAACCACTGAGCCACCATGCTGCCAAATTGGTCATTTGACCCCTTCTATAAAATAAATGCCTGTGAAAAATGTCTTCCATTACCTGCCATACATAATTGTGGCTTGCATTCCTAATGTAGTAGAACGTATTTGACTGAAGAAAGTGTTATTTCTCACAGAAGATAATAAGTCTGCCAGTAAATATGAATAATCACTTGCCTAGTCACCTCAAATAACATCTTTCTTTTTTATTCTGTTTTCCTATAATTTTGGCACATCAATATTTTCTACTTCATGATAAATGACAGTAGATGTGCGTATGTTGCTTCATGCCCCTAGGTTTCCAAGGCAACCATGAGGTGGATCCGAGATGATTTGCATCTAGTTGGATGGAAATACTTAGACACACAGACATTATAGCGAGACCACAGAAACACCAATCACAATGCAGATTTTCTTTCTGCATTATTATGTAATCGGTGGGTGGAGTAGGATAGGCCTTGCCATGCTCATGCCTGTAATAGCTCATCTCCTCCAGGGAGTGATTATTGTAGCTTCTTACTAGAGTCCATCCTCCACAGTGATGGATGGGCAAGCTATTCACAATATTTCCACACAGAAACCATTAACAATAATTGCTTATACCTTTCAGTGGTTCTTTAATTTCAACACATGCGGCAGGTTCTCGAGGTTCTACATAGAATTTTGATCAGCACTGGTACTAATATGGAAGGGATTCCCCAACTTTTGGGTGGTAGCTCACTCAAAACTTTAGCAGGTTTAAAATAAAAAAGACAACACGACTATAATTAGGGGTGGTATGCTGTGTGAGGTGTCAATCAGCCCGAAGTTATGAGTTTAGTTTAACTGAACAAAATAGCTAAATATTTTATTCAATCCTGCAGGATCTTAAACCCGCTAGAAGGCGGACGTTATAAAGATGAAAGCATGGGTAAACTTGCTTTTCAGCTATTTATTCAATTTGATGTATCAATAAAGGAGGAGAAAATAAGCATAGTTATTTATACTTTATAATTCAAATAATTCCTTGTTTGAAGCCACAAATTCAATGATTCCAAATTTAATTATTGAGAAAAAAATAATTAGGGGAAGAACATCACTCGGGAGAAATCCACCAGGTCTTATGCGTTCTGTTGGTGACACTAAGCTGTATGTCTCCTGATGTTTCCATGGAAATGGGAAAAGAGCACACATTCCTAAATGACATCAGTTCTTGCGATTAACTGCGACAGAATACTTCCCCTCCTAGTTGAGGCAGTTTTGCCAATTGGTAAAATAACGGAGACTGTGCCCTAATATTTGCAATTATACAAATCCTTAACTTCATTGCTTAAATATTAGAACAGCTTATCAAAATTGCCTAGTTGGATGGCAGTGTGGTGAGGCAGTTGGGAGAAGCAGGAAGATTTTACTGATGATTCATATCCCACTGCTTTATGATAATTCAAAGCCTACACACTATCCCCAGATTCCAATCGAAGAGAAATGTGGGCAAGTGACTGGATTTGCTGCAATCGTGTTCCACGTTTACACAAGCATAATATTCGTTGCTCAAAGACATAACTACGATACCACTGTAAGATTATTGAATCTGAAACTCTGAAATTGACCGCAGTCTGTCTTTATTTGTCCTTTCAAGACTACCACTGGAGAGAAGACTACCACGATCAAGATACATATGTCTTACTTTTGTACATCAAACAGTGATTTCCTGCTTTTGATGGCCTTATGAAATTAAAGAATAACATTCAAACACTTTCTGACAATGCTTCTTTCTTCATTGTACTGTGTATTGAAAAGCACCTTAGGTGAACATTTCTGGGCTTATACTAAATGTGCTAATAAATGTGCATCCGTTCAACAGTACTCAAACGTTTCAATTCATTTATTGTAAGCTTATTGAACCGTTGGAACCATATCGTATGACTTATAGCACCCTCTGTTGGCGCTATGATGGTACTGTGTAATGTTTCCTTGGGAAGTGTCCTTCCAAATGCATTTCTCTCGATTTCTCTGACAAAACATGAACACATTGTTAGACGCCTTATTAATAAAGCAAAATATGAAACAAATTCATGACAATACAAAACTAAAGAACCCATGCACATCAGTGACATAATTATGCAGGTCTATGCTGTACGGAAAAGTGAACAAAATCACTGTCCCGTTACTTCCATTTGACAAGGAATCAAATATTTTGAATCTTAATCAGTTGGGATACTAAAATTAATGCATTGGAATATTTGGACATTTTGTTTAAAAAATATTTAGGGCAGGCGCTCACTGCTTTGTTGTGCAGCGTCCTGGGATATCAGTTCAAAATATGCATTTTACTTCAGGGGGCATTACAATTCAAATGAATGGATCAAGGGATGACAGACAAGTTCAACACAACTTGACTTCACTAACTGGAGTAGCAGACTTAACATCATTGCAATAGAAACAGTGAAGAGTTATGAACGGTTTGGCCAGAAACAAATCCAGTCTGCGGTAATGGGGTTTTACCCGGTCACCCACATCCCGGACTGATTGGAAGGCACCAAATGCTTCATGAAATGATTACATCTATTTCAGGAGTCATTGATTCCATACTGGAGTAGGTACAATCTATGATCGACAATCATAGAAAGTATAGACAGTAATACACAGCTGACCATTTCAACTAAATCACTGACTCTTTTAAAGTACATCCATTTTTTTTTACGGATAATTTGCAAACAAATAATACAACATCACACTAATATCGTTGCTGTGAAAGATTCCTCTGTAGCCAGTTAATATTTTCTGTCTTATTTTGACTATAGTTGGTTAATGTGTCAAATGATTCAACTAGATGTTCGTGTTGTTTTACTTAGTAACTGAAGACTAGAATTGTACACAGTTTTAGCACTGCACTAATATTCTTAAGCAAGGACACAGATGAGTGCAAGACATTATTGTGTCGCCTATAGGCCATCTGTTGCACAACAGAATGCAGTAAAAGATTAGAGGCATAATTTAATCTAGCGTCTTTGAGTGTTTTGAAAAGCGCTTTATAAATATAATGTATTACTATTATTATTATTATTATTATTATTATTATTATTATTATTATTATTATTATATTTAACAACTAGAAACATTCGTAATCCTGTCTATAGTGCCACAGTGCTTTTTAAGGAATATGACAACCAGAAATAAGCTTTTATTTACTTACCCAGACAATAGAATGTCCTTAGATAACTTTTTAACAAGTAGGCCATCAGTGTAGCACAACGTTTGCAGCTGAACTTGACGCGAGAAAGTCAAAAGCAAACAACGGAGGTGAATGAACGGGCTAGTTGTTTGCTGGTCACATTGTCGTCCTATGTATCCTGCATTTTGAATGGTGTGATTTGAAGAAAGAACATTTTGAATGTTCTTGTGTTCATGTCCTATAAAATGTAAACAGCTGCAGTTTAGAAATGTATAACAAGACAGTAGTTACGGTATGTTACGTAAGGTGCCTCAAAAAGGTCCTGTTCTGAAAATGTATTTGATAGACGTTGAATTTAGCTATTTGGTAACCTGGCTTGCAAGATAACTTGACATCACATAACTGGGGTCAAAAGTGATTATTTCTTATTTGTTTTGTTCAAGTGAAAGAAATAGACCAATGTGCTATCAATTGTAACATGTAAGGGAGGCATGGTTTATACATTAAGCCTAGAATATGCAACTTCTTCCTTCAGGAATGTTTTGAATCGCAAACGAAAGTGTGATCAAGGAAGAACAGTCTGTGAACCCCTTCTTTAAAACCAGGGTATGCAAATACATTAAAGCGGCTTTCTGACAACGTTTGTTATAAACACAGCTTTCAAGAAAATTTAGGATTAAAAGTGTCCCATCAATCAATCCATTTTCCCCCGCATATCCGGGGACGGGTCACGGTGGCAACAGGCTCAACATGGGGTTCCAGAAGTCCCTATCCTTCCAACGCTTTCCAGTTCTTCCTGGAGTATCCCGAGGCGATCCAAAGCCAGACGAGATATATAATCTTGCCAGCGTGTTCTCGGTCTACCACAGGGTCTCCTACCAGTAGAGTGTGCCCGAAAAGCTTCAACAAGAAGCGCCCAGGAGTCATCCTAATCAGATATCTGTACTACCTCATCTGGTTCCTTCTGACGCTAAGGCACAGCAACTTTACTCTGAGCTCCCTTCGGATGCCCGAGTTCTTCACCCTATCCTTCAGGCTGAGTCCAGCCACTCTACGGAGGAAACATATTTCAGCTGCTTGTGCTCACCATCTTATACTTTCAGTCACTACCCAAAGCTCATGATCATAGGTGAGGGCTGTAACACAGACGGACTGGTAAATTGCGAGTTTTGCATTTCAGCTCAGCTCCCTCACCCCGACGGTCTAGTACAAAGCTCGCATTACTGCTGATGCTGCACCAATCCGCCTGTCTATCTCACGTTCCATTTTTCCCCTCTCTTGTGAACAAGAACCCGAGGTACTTGAACTCGCAGCAACTTACTCCCAGCCCGGAGAGATCACTCCACCGTTTTCCGACATAGACCCACAGCCTCAGGACACAATTCACATTGTTCCTCCTGGATCTGAAGTTACACAATCGGTCATTGTCTCAAGTCTTCTTTACAAAAACTTGGCATAAGCTTTCCCAGGTAGTCAAAATTGCACCTTTCCCTTAAATACAATGTTGGAAATTCCACACCAAATAACGCTCCTTCTGTCTCAAAAACAACATATCAATTGATTGTGTATTAGTTCATTGAGGATTGGACGGGTCAATAAGCAATGCAATTTACGCTTCACCCATATTAAAAATCCGATTCACTAGCTTTATCAATTGCAAACTGAAATCTAGTCTACCATCTTAATTGTGTTAAATATGAATAGTTTTTAGTTGTTGATATACAAAAAGATTTTTGAAAAAATAAACTTCCAATTAAGATCTGAGCTTTGTATGTGTCTCATAACCTCCCACTCAACGTTGACTTACCAAGAAGGGCTTCAAACAGGCTACTTTGGAAGATCCCCATCACTCTCTGAACTGCAGTTTTCAGCTGTTGCTCTTCTGGCTTTCTCAGTTTACAACAGTAGTCTTCCAAAAGGCTTAGAGCCTTATATGTATCTGCAGAGCGACATAAATTGATAAACATTTAAGCCTAACATACTGTATGATTAGGAAAATAGTTAAACACACTAACAAAGGGCCATATAAACATAACTACACTGGATTCAAGAAGTAACCATTTCCAAATTCCCAAGTTTTTTCATCTTTGGATATTGGGTTTTTTGATAGACGAAAAGAAAACTTAAAAAGAAAAATTATTCTCACTCCAAGAGACAACAAATCACAATTGAACTGCAAACAAGGCTGCTCTTTTTTCTATGGTAAGGAGAGAATAACAAGGCCATTGTTAATACATTTGCAAATACTTGATTTTAGCCTTGATTTTATCTTAAGACCCCAGTGTTTTTACTCAAATTAGCAGAATAGAGTGCTAGTTAAATACATTTTGCTGAAATGTACAAAGTATTTGCATTACTCATTAATGTTCACTCCATAATTGTAAATCAAAAAATAACTGATAGTTCTGTTTTGGTATAAAAGGTTTATTAATTACATTCCTAAAATAACTCACAAACCACAAACAAAGTTTGAACACTAATTTGCACAAAGTCAAAAGCTATAAATCACATTCCCCACAAGGGGAAAAAGTTGAATTACAGATAAACTACCCAAAGGAAATATCTAGCTTGGCTAACTAATGTGATAAAATGTAACCACACTGGTCTTCCCAGCAGTCAGGATGAAATCAAAACTATTCCTCAGTAGAGAAGCCATGGTAAAAAATGTGTAATAGTAAAAAGTATAATTTCCTTAGGGCCAAACATTTTTGCAGTGTTACTTAACTGCCAATAAGGGCAACAACAAAAACTATGAATGTAGTAAAGTGCAAAATGGTCAACAAAACAATGTCGTTCACTACCCCCCAATATAGCCTCACCCTGATGGAAATAACAAGAACTCGAACTCACCTTTTTTTCTCACAGGCATTGCAGGTTGACACCGTAACAGAAGGATTCAATTTTGCTCCGCTGACATTACGTCCCAAGCCCTCAATGCATTCTGATGAAGTTTACCAACTCTGATACGATAACTTAGCTGCCATTGCAAGATGCAAGGAGGTACAGTTGCAAAGTGTCTTTTGAGGAGAATATACGTAAGACGGGTGATATCGTTTCTGGTCGCATTGCCTATGAGGTTCCACTTTTGAAATGCGTGAAGTTACATCCATTCTGTTGATTAGGCCTCATAGAGGTGCTATAGGTAGTTCCGTAGGTTAAGTCAACAAAACAATGAATGAATGGTAAACACAGTCCGTAATATCCTCTTGTTATGGCCGGTTTGGTGATATAGACGATGGAAAAAAAAAATCTTACTGCCTCTTTATTCAAAGCAGCAGTCCTCTGTTTTTTTTTTTGCGTTATCCTGCGGTTTGTGACTGTGTCAGACTCAGCTGACACGGTCACTAGCTAACGTTTGCTCGCTTTACTACTAAATCGCCCACAGGGTTAATACATGTGAAAGCTAGATAACCTTGCTAGCCCAGAGATGTCCAACGTGACTTGACAGACGACAAGAATGAACGATATTTACAAATTAACAAGTATGGTAATCTGACTAAACTCTAAGCAATTGCGGCATGTATTTAGGACAAATATAAAGTTAACATTGTATTATGTTTTGGTTTACAGATACTAAATTTACCTTGACTGAATCCTAAGGGTATGTAGTGGGGAACACGGGACAGGACATGAATGTAGCTTATAAAAGCCCTAGCCAGCTAACAGGCACAAGCCATCGACTTAGCTCAATTAACGTTGGTTATCCAGCTAACATTTGTAAGCCTACATCACGAGACAGGCCTGCCCTGTCTCAGGGTAGTTCGACAAAGCCTGTCGGAACATACCTGCCCTGCCGGTTGCTCGAGTCGAGTCGAGTCGTAGTAAAACCGTATTGCTCTAAGTGGTTTACCGTGTAGCTGGCTACTTCGCTAGCTCTACATTCTTGGAAGATATTTCTTAACCCCACTCGTTATACTTTATGACGCCTTCATAGCACACTTTTTTTTTTTATCTCAACTCTACTCGTTTTCCTTAATAAAGTACCACTAACGGTAGCCCCATCAGTTTTACCTTAGCAACGGAGAGGCTGGGTCGCTGGTTACCAATTTAGGCACCTTGACGGAGCAACAGGAGGTCCAATGGTATGGCTTGATTTCCTACCCGCATCCGAAAATATGGGCCAATGGAAATCATGACAACCTTTAACCACGTGGTTTGACATGGCGGCGCCCTGTCAAGACAAGCGTTTTTGAGGAGGCTACATAGTTTGCAACATTTAGAGAACTGCACTGGAAAAAGGTCCCAGGCTTGAACAAAAATCTAAATTAACTATACATAGGGCTTTGCCATTTATATGTGGGCTAGCGTTTTATGGGTTCCTATAACTTGTAGCAACGTCCTTGACTATTATAGGTAAGGCATGTTGTCTGTGCCAGCTAAATCCCATTAAGAAATCATGTTACGCAAAAATTGTTAAGGCGCACGCTAGTTTACTTTCATTTATCATGTTAAAAAAATTTCCGTTCTTGTTTGAGGACATCAGTGCATGGGTTTCATGTAGCTTGTAGTGCATGTACCGATACTTTTTGCATTGTTCATTCCAGGGTTCATTTTCTTTTTCCGGATAACTATCTGTTCAGAAATGTCGGAAAACGTTGTCGCTCAGAAAGGCACTGGTCGTACATTACCGAGATCAGTGGTTATTGAGTTAATGGCCGAGCGATTTGAACGTTTATCTGACCTCGACAGGTAAGCATTTAGCAATATTTTCAAGGGCCAGATGATCTGACGCAATAAATGCTTCAGTTATGAATGCTGTGTATGCTCCATATCTTGTTTGTATCCTTTCAATTAGTCAAACATTGTATTCCTGCACGAAGTGAAATGCTAAATATCCACATGCATGAAGCCAATTCGGATGTTTCCAATACATTATTTCTAAATTCGCGCGTTGTTTACACGCACAGGAAATTATTTAATTATGGACCAGTCTACCTGGGAGGAAACGGTGCATTTGCTGGACTGATTGCCAATAGCTTGTATCGCAGAGCTCTGAATGTCACACAAGGACGCTTCACTTCGGGCCTGCCAATGGCTGTTCTCCCATTCCTAACAACATTCGCCTTATATAATGCAACAGTGTCGAAACCACTATTGGCAGGTTAGGAATTTTACATCGCTACTTAACTTCATGGTGCCTTTTTGAGGTCCAGCACTAATTGTTATTTTTTATGTAGGTGACCTTAATTGTCCAACGTGTGTCTTGATCAGAGGTGCCCTTGTCGGCGCTCTTGGTGCTGGCCTCTATCCAATTTTATTAGCTCTGCCTGTGAATGCTGGCCTTGCAAGCAGGTATGTTTTCTCAACACCCTATATTAACTCCAGAATGTATGTAAAAACAATAAAATCATAATGTATTTTTTGCCTTTCCAGGTACAATACTGCACCAATGCCAGATAAAGGAAACATTATAAGGTTCTGGACAAACCTTTCTCAACCAATCTTGAGAAGAATGGGAGCTGTGGTGCTGCTTCAGGCCTTCTTCGGTACCTACTTGAGCTCGAAACACTTTGATATTTACTTGAAATTGCTTCAGTTGACTGTTTCAGAGAGTGAAGAGCTCAAAGATTAATCATTGAAATGTGCACATTAAATATTTAAAGACTGTTTCTATGTCCAAGTAAAACAATGTTAGTTGTTTAATAGTGTACCTTTTGTGAACACATTCAAAACCACAATTAGTGTTTAAGATTATATGACAAATCTTTCAGGGACAGGAATAAGTCTCTACGCTCTCCGCTTATTTACGCTCTCCCAAAATAATGTTACCTCTTTAGGGAATCTTTCAATTGACTGACTTTTTTTCTTAAATCAAACACCCACTGGGAGAACAGAGCTCCCTGAATCATTGTGTTCAAACATTTTACTACAGAGTCAGTTTGGTCAAGACAATGAAAATAATTTTCGGATTTGAGTGAATTTAGGTGCACACATGTGACTCAAAAGAAACATTCTGGACCTTAATATCCAATTTTTCCAGTTGTTTGTAGTGAAATGAAATTACATAAAAAAACAACACTGTTAATAAATGGTATACCATTCATGTGTGCACCTAAATATCAATCACAACTCAAATCAGCATGTTTTAAATGTCCTCATTGGAGACTCAACCAGCTTATTTTATGGCATAACCTTAACCCTGACTCCCTTTGCTGCTGTAATGGAATAAAATGTAGATGTCCTTGCACTCACAAGGAATTGTTACTTAAAAAACATCAGAAGCTAAATCTAATCGGCTTAATGTTGATGTGTCCAACTACACAAAAAAAAAAAAACATTATACATTGTAAATATATTTTCAATTTTAAAATGTATTACTGGAATTTACTGAAATTGACTTTAATTATTAAGTATAATAATCTTACTTATACTTATGTTAATCTTTGGGTGTTTGATTTTTAAAGTGAAGAGAAATTAAATATAAAACCTTAAAAAGCAGTAGTGCACCTACAACCATTTATTGGGCCATATAAATGTCCGTCCTGTGAAAAGTCGAACCAAGGTATTTGCAAGGTATTTATATAAAAATACACGGACAAAGTCTTTCATATAAAATTGTGTTCAAATATTCTATTTAACCAAAGTTAAGGGCTAAATAAACTGAAAACCAAAAGCATTACAAACAGCTTACTCCTCCAGTGCTACTTAATTCTGTCTCCAGCATGTACACATCAGCGATTAGGTTAGTTTGAAATATTTAATTAATATCCATGGGAACTTTTTGTAGGTGTAAATGTATTGATCTATTTGGGGCACAACGTGCAAGCTAAAAAACTACCTGTGAAAGTGGCAGGAACATCCCAGGCAGGGAACAAGACCCTCGAGTGCAAAAATTGTGCTCCTCCTATCTAAATACCGCCTTGTTTACTTTGATAGCCTTTACCAGACCGAAGACCCATATTGTAGACGAATAGTTTAGACCATTGCCTGCAGAAAGCTTGCTGTTTAGAAAAAGAAAGAGGAGAAACATTAATGTAAATGGTCTTAAGCAAAAGGGTACAAACACTTTTCAACTGAAACAATAATGAAAAAAAAGATTTATTGTGAAACATTCTCATCAATCCCAAACAATCTTGATGTTAAATGTGTTACACTTCAATATATACACACAAGTAGTAGACTCCTCATCTCATTTACAAAGTCAGTGAACATAGTTAAGTTACAAAAACTCTTTGATTGGTTTTGATTTTACAGGGTCACATTATAAAATGTCGAGTCATAGCCTAAATAAGTGTAATTGTAAGCAAACACTGTCTGAATAATTGTGTCACTACGAAAAACATAATCCCCAACCTCTATTCCAAGGTGATCTGCAGTAACTTACAATATTGGTTGTACTACCTTTAAAAAAATACCAGGCCATGTGCAGCTTGTCCAGCCTCTTCAGTTTCCCCAACAGCAGACTCCACTTTAGCACAAAGAAAGATAGTGCTGCTAAATAAAAGCATTTCTGCATAATAGTGACTTTTCACAAAGAGACTATGTGAATAGTTATCTTATGATTATATTGTTATTGTTGGTTGACCAGATAATGTAATAGTGTCCAAATTCAATTGAAGTAATTCTCTTTGTGAAATTTCACCTTCAATCTATACATTGTTTAATTGGATGAAACAATATCTATTTGGCTCCCTCTTATTTCAAACAAAAAACAAAAGTCTTAAATAAGAGGCTTTTTACTCAAGACTGAGAACAAAAAATGGTGATATAACTAATATAACATTCAGCCTACATTCAGTAAGCTTAACAAGAGCAAATAAAACAAAAAGAGTATCTTTATACAGCAAGCATCTTTATCTGATTCTTACCATGGAGCCAAGCAGACAAGGATGTTCTGAAAGTCACCAATCCAGCATGGTAAATCAACCCCCACCTGGAAGAAAACTGTCAACAGGGTTTAGCAGTAACATGTATCTAAATCATTGGTTTTATATGATTTTACATGCAACATATAAAACAACATCCCTTGAAGTTAAACATGTCTCCAGTTCAGTCTTTAGGTCTGATATCAAGTTGACTTGACCCTACATTTTGATTGATGCGCTTGCACTCTCTGCACATTTTTTGCAGAACTCCACTGAAACGTGATTCTTGTCCACATGTAGGCACACGCCACCAGAGACCTCTTTCTCCTCCACTTTCACACGTTTCCTAGGCAAGGCATAGTCATGCTCATTTTTGTTGGGCCCCTGGAAAAGTGAGGAAGATAATTTCATCCCATTCACATCACTCAACCTGGACAACAGCTGGCCTAACATGCTCTCGTTGGCCAACACAGCCCTCAGGTACCTGGTCTCATCTTCCAAATCCACCACTCTTTTACTCAATTGCAAATTTTCGTCTTTGAGTGAATGGTTTTCGGATGACAGTGATCCAACTTGTTTCTCTAATCCACTGACATATCGTTTCTTTTTAAGACGATTCATCCGGGCTGCAATGGCATTCTTATTAATCATGGCACCAAGGTTCCTTTGACTGTCACTCGTCTGATCTCCGGATTTTCTGTCTGGGGACGAAGATAACGATGCTCCACCAAATCCAGAATCTTGACACATGCTATCGCCTAAATCGGTCAATCCAATACCAAATAGAGGGGAAATTGCGTCTCTATCAAAAGACCAATTTAAATCTTCTATTCCAAATAAGTCTTCCATCTCCAGTCTGTTAGTGTTTACATTACTTGAATCTTCCACCATTTCAACAACATCAGAAACTTCAAATTGATGAGGACAAGTCACTGACTCCAGCTCACTTTTCATTGAACAACTTCTTCTGGTAATCATGTCGG
>JAVQJS010001314.1:0-13001 GCA_036024795.1 Galaxias rostratus | reverse complement strand
GGTATGGATATTTTGGCTCTGTTCTACGTAGTTGTTGCCTGCCTTGTCACAATAATTTCTTTGCTCAGAATGATCCTGTATTATACTGTGCATTTGACAAATAAAACACTTTGAACACTAAAACAACTGTACACTTAGGCAAAATACCACCAGCTAATCAAAAAACCTGAACTAATGTAACAACGTTTCTATACTTTAATTTCTTTAGGCTAAAACATACAATAGGTTTTCAAGCACTATTGTTGCTACAGAAGAGGCTGTCCTCGAAGTGACTTCTTCACCTACTCAGGGCGAGTTCAGCGATCCAATTTACAAGGAGATTGCTCTTGCAAATGGGCACATTAACCGAATGACCAAGGAAGAGTTGCGGTCCAAATTGGTGGAGCTGAATCTTGACACAAGGTTAGTGCCATGTTGGCTTTGGCTTTGTCAAAAGTGGCGGAAGGCCCTTAAGCAAGTTTTCCCTTAATATGAACATGTCTTGTGCATGCCTATATGACTACATCACAGTACTTTATCGCAGTCCAGCTGGTCATACTATAGATTACAACCCTGTCAATCAAAATGGCTATGGAGTTCTCTCAAAATTTTTATGAAGCTGAAGTGCATAAAGTGCACATTTGAAATGCTTTTCCATTTCCGACTGAAAGCAAACTTTTTCTCAAAATGTACACATTAGTAATTACCATTGGAAGCAATTAATTCAATAAATTTGAATATTCATATAAAGGCTTAGAGAGAAACTACAAAGGCAAATTTTAAAAGCATTAATTTTCTTTTTACAAAATATGGCAGAAGAATGTTTGCGCATTTGTTCACCAGCAACTGACAATTTTTGCAGGTTCTCCTGTATCGCTGTTCAAAAAGTGTCTTGGCAGCCTGTATTCCAGATCTCCCTCGGTTGACAAGCTCAGTGTTTGGGAGTTTGCTGCTAGTCTGGATGTATTCAGCAAGAATCTTTACTAAAATACTCAAGTGGCAGAGGTTGCATGGATAGATATATGAATACTTTTGATTGATAAATCCATCCAGGTGGTGTTGATATAAAATATACCATACTGTATCCATACAATCTCTGCTACCTGCACTCCCACCAGTCACTTGTTGCTCCCATCCAGGCAGCAAGCCCACGCCAAATGTATAAAGAGACTGGCAGTCAAGCCTGTTTTTATCCTTAAGTACCTGAACGCACAGGTACGGATGGCCGACACTCTGGAACATACCAACCCGACCATTTGGAAATAACTTTTTGCATGTTGTCCATCTAAATCAAAGGCAAACAGCAATATGGTAGAGTGATATGTATGTATGTATGTATGTATGTATGTATGTATGTATGTATGTATGTATGTATGTTTTGCAGGTACTTACTGTATTTTTATTTATAATTTTATTTATTTATGCTTAGTATAGAAGTATAGTATATGCTCTGATTGTTGCATCTGTAGGGTGATACCCAGTCAGATGCGGGCGAGATAAGCCTCTTATTCAGCCCAATTTGATACGTCAAGTCGACAGTAGGAAACAACCTAATCCACACAACTGTTGAAGCACTGTATCCAGGACTTAAATTAGCTACTTGTTACAAAAACCCGTTGCTAACGCCGCTCATAGTCCGATGGGAATGGTGAACTGCAAACCAATCCCACTCATTTCAATGTTAAGTTGAGTCTGTACAGTCTGCCGTCCCACACTGCTTCAAACAGTTCATCGTTGTTCTTGTGCTAAAGAAACCTCCAATCTCCTGCTGGAATGACTACCAACCTGTTGCACTGACTTCCATCATCATGAAGTGCTTCAAATGACTAGTCAGGACCCACATCTGCTCCTTTCTTCCTGAGACCTTGGACCCCCTACAATTGGCATACCGCCCCAATAGATCTACAGACGACGACATCGCCCTGACTATGCACATCGCCCTCTACCACCTGGATAAGGTAGACACTTATTCGAGGATGCTGTTTATTGACTACAGCTCAGCATTCAACACAATTGCGCCTGCCTAGCTCTTTCCCAAGCTCAGGAACCTGGGTCTAAACAACTCCCTCTGCAACTGGATCCTGGACTCCAGGTGGTAAGAATGGGTAACCTCACCTCTTCTGCACTGACCCTAAGCACCGGAGCCCCTCAAGGCTGCGTACTTAGTCCCCTCCTATATGCCCTATTCACACACTACTGTGTTGCAACACGCAGCTCCAATGTCATCTTCAAGTTTGCAGACGACACCATCATCCTGGGTCTCTTCTCCAACAAGGATGAGACTGCCTACAGAGATGTGGTCAGCGCCTTGGCAACATGGTGCCAGGACAACAACCTCTCTCTCAAGGTCTGCAAGACTAAGGAGATGATTTTGGACTCCAGGAAGCGACAGGGAGGGGATCATGCCCCCATTCACATCGACAGAGCTGGAGTGGAGAGATTCTCCTGCATCAAGTTCCTCGGTGTGGTCATAAATGATGACCTTACCTGGTCCAGGTAATCTGTCGCAGCAGTGAAAATTGCCCAAAAACGCCTATACTTCCTGAGAAGACTCAAGAAGTTTGGCATGTTTGTTAAAACCCTCACCAACTTTTACAGGTGCACCATTGAGAGCATCCTCACAGGTTTCATTACTGCCTGATACGGCAGCTGCTCCGCTGCTGACCGCAAAGCCCTTTAGAGGCTGGTGAAGGCAGCAGAGCGCATCATTGGCTGCCATCTCCCCTCTGTGCAAGGCATCTACCACACACGATGCCTTAGGAAAGCACAGAAAATCATCAAAGCCCTCAGCCACCCAGGCTATGGTCTGTTCTCGCTGCTGCCGTCTGGTAGACGCTACCGGAGCATCCGGGCACGGACGACCAGACTGACAAACAGTTTTTCCCCCAGACCATCAGGCTTCTCAACCAGTAACTTTAACCCCAGGGATCACATTGATCACATGACTCTCACATG
The DNA here is from genome assembly GCA_036024795.1 of Galaxias rostratus. NCBI lineage: Eukaryota > Metazoa > Chordata > Actinopteri > Galaxiiformes > Galaxiidae > Galaxias > Galaxias rostratus. The sequence continues at coordinate 10,067 of JAVQJS010001314.1, read as the reverse complement.
TATGCTCATTCCCTATGTACGTTCTATGTGCATCATCACATCACAATCCTATGCACATATACATCAACACTCCTGCACTCTATATCTTTAAAATATTTTGTACTCCAACTCCCACTGTCCATATCCCCCATCTGTACATATGATGTATATCTTAGTTAGTTTTATACTACTTATATTTCTGGTATGGTTATTTTGGCTCTGTTCTACGTAATTGCTGCCTGCCATGTTATAAGAATTTCTTTGCTCAGAATGATCCTGTAATATTCTGTGCATTTGACAAATAAAACACTTTGAACTTTCTCCATGCTTTTTTCAAGAGGTGTGAAGGATGTGATGAAGAAGCGTTTGAAGAGCTATTATAAACAGCAGAAGTTAAAGCAGTCTGTGGCGGTCGATGAGCCCACAAATGCCTATTACGACTTCATCTGTGTGGTGGACTTTGAGGCAACGTGTGAGGAGGATAACCCCACTGATTTCAAACATGAAATCATTGAGTTTCCAATGGTTCTGATCAACACACACACTCTGGAGATTGTGAGTAGGTTTTTTAGTTGTAATATACATAAACACATTATTGAATTCTTACAGATGATGGTTAACGTGATTCGTGGCACAGCAAGCTGTGGCAACATTTACCATGTGTGACGTTGCACCTTCACTTGCAGGAGGACACATTCCAGGAATATGTGAAACCAGAAATCAACACACAGCTTTCAGACTTCTGCGTTAAGTTAACAGGGATCACACAGGTTGGATATGTTCCTTGCCGGATATAGTTTTTATTGCAACCCTACCACATGCCTAAAATAGTCTGCTAATCATTATGGTTAAGTATGTGCTTGTGTCTGAACAGAAAATGGTGGATAAAGCAGACCCCTTCCCTGCTGTCCTTAGGCGAGTTGTGCTTTGGCTTCAAGAACGGGAGCTTGGCACAAAGTACAAATATGCCATTTTGACTGATGGGTACGAGCCACACACAACAGTACTGTTATTTTCTAAAGTGACGTTATGATTGCACTTTCAAATGTTTTGTGCACTGTATTTGACTGATCATTTTGTGATACATCGAATACTTAGTCTTGCTGAAACAAACCAGCAGGTTACCATTTGTATGTACATATCTGTACTTCTTTGCATTTCCTAGGTCTTGGGATATGAGCAAGTTCCTTGACATTCAGTGCCGTCTAAACCGGCTAAGACATCCCCAGTTTGCTAAGAAGTGGATTAACATCAGGAAATCTTACGGGAACTTCTATAAGGTTAGTCTCGTATGACAGTCACATATTGTTAATGATTTTCGGGAGTAACTGTTATGTCTGAAGAAGTTTTAATCAACATTTACCATACAATCTAATTTTGATTATTGTAATTTGCACATTAATGGCGGTCTTGAAATAATACCTATTTGTAATTAAATTTTCTTTACAATGTTTCAAAGAGTTTCCACAACATCATGATGTTTTAACATATAAGCAAACAGCTCACTGATTATTATGTTCAAATTAAAGTAATACAATAATGGTCTACACTACAGGTTCCCCGCTCCCAGACAAAGTTAAGCATTATGCTGGACAAGTTGGGACTTAAGTATGAAGGACGCCCTCACTCTGGTCTGGATGATTCACGCAACATTGCCCGGATCGCAGTGCGCATGCTTCAGGATGGCTGTCAGCTGCGCGTCAATGAACGCATGCATACAGGAAAGCTTACGAGCGTTCCAGGCACTGCATCAGTGGAAGGAGCCCCTCCGCCACGCATGCCTCACAAAAGAGACTAAACCTCGAGACCAACTCCCGGAGAATTTTAAGGAATTTTGGATTGAGGCCTTTTAAACAGACCTAGTCTGTTTTTACCACCTGACTTGAATTCAAAACCCAAGCACTTTGAATGCTGAAAATAATAGACGTGTTCAGTTTTTATACATATTTTGAATCGCCACTGTTGTGCACTCGAATAATGATCACAACTTGAACTTTATTGCTGCTATTCCATTATCCTTCACAATTTATAACTTAGCTTATGTAAATGTTTTCTTGCAAAACGTTCTACTTATTTTTTACATGGAAATATTGACCATCTAATAGTTTGTTTCCACGTATACCCACAGGTTATGTCAAGATTTAATGCCTTGTATTAATTAAAGAAATAAGCAAAATATTTGTACTTTAAATTTGGCACGAATGATTTAATGACTCACACAGTCAATCTTAACAAGTTCAATGTATTTTAAACTAGGCTTTTAGCGTTATGTACATAAACTTTTTACAGATAAATAGCATTCATTTTTATTTGTCTTGGTAATTACAAGTCTTAAAATGTTGGCTTAAAACAGGGTGTGAGAAGAATGTGATCCCTAGCCCTTTGAAATGTTGCAGATGGACAGTTTGATTACAACTTAATGTGACAATTCTGCTTGTTCTTTTTGTCTTACTTTTACCTTGGCCCCTCTTAATGGGAATTGTTATGATGGGCTGAGGTCATCAAAATGTGGTGGCTTACAAATTCAAATTAAAGGTCACATGTCTCATATTACCTTATGCATTTATTTTTATTTAAAATGCAATGTGCTGGATTGCAGAGGCACAATGTCTCGAAATTAGTTTATACTAAAGAATGCGTGTGTACTGAACTTAGCTGACTGTTAGTCAAATATTCGTCTTCAACCCCCTACTAGGGCAGAGATACTGAAGTGATAACCGGCCTTAAAGCCGTCTTCCCAACCAACGCATAAACTCGAGAAGCCGGGCTATCTGGAAACGTTATCATTGTCGCCCCACCACATTTTCCCAGCACCACCGTTTAAAAGAACATCGTCACCATCCAGACGAAATACACTAGACGTTCGGTAGATGGAGACAAATCCGTTTAATCCGTTTAGTATGTCAACATGATCAAATATGGATTTATATACGATTAGAATAAAATAAGATTTATATACATCTCGGCATCGTATTATTATTGTAACTGTTTATGCTTTTTTTGGCACCCGTATCGTTTATTTTCTATGGGGATTTTATTTGGGGAAAAAGCTTCAACCTCTATTTCACCAATCCTGTTCTTAATAGTTCCCACTTTAGCAAAGTATCTTAATTAACTATTATTATATAAGCTATTATAATTAACTCTTGAGTATTGTATACGCTTATACATTTATTTACAAAATCTAGATAGGACTTTCTTTAAATTTTATGTCGTTACCAAGTTATTTGCATTGACCACAACAATCCCTTTTCTTTTCGACCATCGTCAGCACCAGGAAGGAAGGTGGGTTCCAAAATCTGACGCAGTGGGAACGGGCGTTGCTGCTGTTTCGCTCCCCTCTATATTTGTGCGGCAGCAAGAAGTACTACGGATCGACAGAGAGAAAGCATGGAACAGAAAACAGACACAACTGACCGTGCTGTTGTGTGATTCGGATAACTTTACATACATACTAAGATGGGGAGCGAATTTAATTTTAGTCAACAAAGTAGCCTAGGCCTAGGTGTTTGTGCTGCAAGCAGAACCCCGACGTTGCTTAATGTATAGGTTTGGGATTTATTGTGAGCTTTGTGGCGTATGAAAGAAGATGAGTGAAGCATTACCGTGGTCAGATCCAGTCGTCTTAAAACGCCTGAAATGCTTAATTATATCGCGTACTCGAATGGAATTGTCGGTTTCTACCACCATTAGGATGTTTATTTGACGAAGATTTCTGTTCTGGTCATGCTAATCGACAAAGGACACAGAGTCTAGAATGCTGCCATGATAACTGATGAACGATCTAAATGAAAACAAGGAGGGATCGAGCTGCGATACCATGGAAGACAAGGAGAACAATCTTAAAACGGCCAGGTTGTGGAGAGATGCAGCTCTCCGCTCAAGGAAGCTGCGAAGCAACCTGCGCCAGCTCACCCTATGTTCCAAGGACAACCACAAGATTACGCTACCTGAGGATTTAAGTGAGATAGAGCTACTGAATTTGGGCAACAACTCACTGCAGGAGCTACCTGAGGGAATGGGTGCAAATCTCAACAGCCTCCACATCCTTGTTCTCCGCAGGAACAAATTTGACAGTGTTCCCTGTGTTGTGTTTGAGCTTGGGCAGCTTGTGGAACTAGACATCAGTCACAATTGCTTGAATAACTTCTCTGAGGATATAGGTCTTTTGAAGCATCTAAAAAAGCTATGCATCAGTCACAACAAAATCCAATATCTGCCATCACAAATTGGAGCTCTTCAGTGTTTAGAAGAGCTGGACATAAGTTTTAACGACATACGGGATTTTCCTAGGTCGTTTTCGCAGCTGAAAAAGCTGCGTACACTGGATGCAGATCACAACAAGCTCAATCAATTCCCCCCGGAGCTTCTGGCTCTTAGTGATCTGGAGGAGCTTGACTGCTCTGGGAATAAGTTTGAAGCCCTGCCACAGGACATTATGAAGCTGCAAAATACCAAAATATTGTGGCTCAGCAATCTACATATATCCATCCTACCAGACACGTTTTGTCAGCTGCAAAATCTTGAGAGCCTAATGCTAGATAGTAATAACCTCACGGCACTGCCTCTGCTCTTTGGAAATATGCAGAGATTGAAAATGATAAATCTATCATCAAATGACTTTGAGGACTTTCCTCATGTCATTTTAAACATCCATGAATTAGAAGAACTTTATCTGAGCCGGAATAAACTGACTTTTGTTCCGGAGGGCATTGGCCACCTCATTAAGTTAGCAAACCTATGGCTGGACAATAACAACATCACTTATCTGCCAGACTCAATAGTGGAGCTAGAAAGGTTGGAGGAGCTTGTTTTACAGGGTAACCAAATAGCCATACTTCCAGATGACTTTGGAAAACTCTCTAAAGTCAACATTTGGAAGGTGAAGGACAACCCTCTCATCCAACCTCCCTATGAGGTATGTATGAAGGGGATCCCCTACATTGCTGCATATCAGAAAGAACTGGCCCATTCCCAGCTGGCTGTGAAACCCCGTTTAAAACTCGTTTTAATGGGAATGAGAAACGCAGGTAAAACGCGACTCAGACAGAGCGTGGTAGTTGGACAGCAAAAGTCTAGCATTTTCCATGCAAACAAAGGGATTGAAGTGACTAATTGGGTAGCAGACGCTGATCGATGTCTTACATTTCTAGTGTATGATTTGTCAGGGAAGCAAAACTATGACCTCATCAAACCCTTTTTCCTCTCTCCCGGTGCTTTGTACATCCTCGTTGTAAATCTAAAAGCCTACTCATCAAATAACTTCTACACGCATGTGGGGTACTTCCTTCACCTCCTCAGTGCCAAGGTGCCCCACGCTGTGGTGTGCATGGTGGGCACGCATACTGACCTCTGTGGAGACATGGAGGTGGAGGAGAAGAGCCTGGACATTCACAGGCAGATAGCGCTACAGGAGAAGAGAGACACCCAGTGTTTGAAAAACCTGGCCCAGCAGGTGGACCAGGCTCTGGAGCAGGGGTACAACGTCCGCACCTGCAGCCCCCATGTCCTCTTCTATGGTGTCTCTGACAAGAACCTGCGACGGAAGAAAGCCCAGCTGCAGTACATGCTCAACCACAGGCTCCAGATTCTCTCCCCTGTCTTGTGTGTGAGTTGCACGAAGAGCCAGGTGAACATCCAGAAGCTGCGGGGGAAGCTCATGTCTGTAGCGGACCAGAGGGAGATCTTCCCCAACCTCCACCGTGTGCTGCCCAAGTCCTGGCAGATGCTTGAGGAACTGCACTTTAAACCCCAGGACCTCTGGCTGTCGTGGTGGGACTCGGCCCGTCTAGGCCTCCAAGCTGGGCTCACCGAGGACCGCCTGCAGAGCGCCCTGTCCTACCTGCACGAGAGTGGGAAGCTACTCTACTTTGAAGACAGCCTCTCTCTCAAAGAGTACGTCTTCCACAACCTGCCTCGTTTCATCGCCATCCTCAACGTCTTCTTTCAGCGAGACGAGTCCACTCTGCTCGACCGGCTTCTGTATGAAGGGGAGAGGGGAGACAAGGGGCGGGTGAGCCTGGTGATGGAGGGGGAGAAAGGGGAGAATCTCAGGGCCACTCACCTGCAGCACCACGTGGAGGGCTTTCTGCAGCATGGCCTGCTGCCCTCCAACGTCATCCGCTTACTTCTGAGGCCTCTCATTCAGACTCAGCAGGACCTGCACCTCATCATGGAGCTGCTGGAGAAGATGGGCGTCTGCTACTGCATCAACAAGCCACGCAGCAAGCCCCTCAACGGGGCCACTGTGTGGTACAAGTTCCCCTGCTACGTCAGCAACGAGGAGCCTCGGGCAGAGGCCTGGGCCAATGGGAGCTTGGCGGCTCCTAGTCCCTTCTTCTCTGTAGAGCAGCTACAGATAGAGTACAGATTCCCTTTTTTCTTCCCCCCCGGACTGTTTGCCCGCTTCAGCGTGCAGATAAACAGCCACGTGGTTCAAAGGTCGGATGGGAGACATCAAGTCTTTGCTTATCGGGGGAAAGTGCCTGTGGTGGTCAGTTACAGGCCGTCTCGATGCAGGCTGCAAGCAGAGACCCTGTCCATAGCCAGCCATGCCTCCTTGCCAAATATCTGGACTGCTTGGCAGGCCATAACACCACTCGTGGAGGAGTTGAATGTCTTGCTCCAGGAGTGGCCTGGCCTCCACTACTCCGTTCATGTTCTGTGTTCCAAGTGCCTCAAGAGGGGGTCCCCCAACCCACACGCATTTCCAGGTAAACACTTCTTGAGCAGCTGTGTAGGAAACCATATTTCACCGCTATCTTCTTTTCCAGTGGTTCTCTCTCAATGCATATTTGTAATGTACAGTTTAATTTGTCTAACTTTTTTTTGCTGTGAATTTGTTTTATATTAGTAAATAATAGATCAAATATTGTGTGATGTTAATATTAATTCTTGTAATTTAAAAAAAGGAACGACTAAAATAGACCCATCCAGTCATTGTGTACCAATTAACAGGAGGTTGCCTTGGTAAAAAAAAGTTGTTTAATTTTAGTAAGTTGTGTATGAGTTAGTGAGGAGATTGGGCCTACGTGCACAAAAGACTACAGTGGGACTGGTGCTGGCGTCACCTTTAGGGCGTAATCTCAAAGCCCCTCCTCAGAGACACACACTGGCCTCCCAGCCATCTCTCCCTCATGTTGAGATCACAGGCGAGTTCAGACACGGGGATGGAGAGGGGTTGTCGTGGCAACACCATATCCTTTATTCCTTGGAATGTAGCAACGGTCAATCATGCAGTGTGAGCGAGTTGGCCGGTTTTCGTAATGTAATCGTTGACATGTTCTAGGAAAGCAAATGGGAGTGTTGTAAGTCGCTGTGCTACATGGTTGTTCTTTAGTAGATTACATCATAGTGTTTTATGCAGCATAGTCTGTTGGACACAAAGGATAGACCTACTGTTGATATCTTGGACAAATGATAATTTCAAGTTTTTTAGATTTGCTTTTAGTGTAAGATATGTGTTCGTTGGTGTGTTTTGTTGATGCTAATACAGGATTCACTAGATTGTGTTCTGGAGTACAGTGCAGGCAAGGTGCGGCCCCAGAAACAGGCAACAGTGACAGCTGGGGGTAGGCCAGCAGCTATTGGTTGCTATTACACTCAAGCCTCCACAATGTTTCTCCACATACATTCTCCCCTCCCCGTATCTGCTATTGTTCTCCCTATTCATACATTTTGGGTTTCCATTCACCACTGCCTTTCCCCCTAATTTCTCCCTTGGCTGGTCTAAGAAAAGGCTTTGGCAGTCTTTGTGGATTAGTTCATGTCTGTGGCGTTGCTGTTTTGAGTCATTAGACACGAGGCTGTGCTTTGTCAGAACTTTTCTACTTGCATACTGTGGCTTCCGGAGAAAGAATCTCCCAGGACACGGCAGTGTGACTGCACTAATACACTGAAGCTTAAGCAATAGACATACAGACTCAGTCTGGGTTTATCAAAGTCACAGAAAGCCTCCAGCTAATGACACATACATACATATTTGATTTTTTTCTTAAAAATTTTCAGAGAATCCGGTTAAAGATCAGACAATGAAAGATCATGACTGTTGTGAAAGAACAGAAACTGCACTTAGCATGTGTCATGCTTATCATATAAACGTGAGGGATATATGCTAGCTGTAATGTATGTTCAGTGAAACCCAGGATTGGCCTGTCTCTCTAGCTGCTTTCAAATTTACTCTGAACGCTCCATCTCGGACACAAGATTTGGGTTTGTGTGTGTAGGTAGGTCCAGGTTCAGTGGACTGCCTTGGGTGCCCTGTAGATGACACACCGTGTGTCTTGTATACTAAAAGGGCTATAAACTATACATACAAACTATACATGCTTTTCACCTACAGGATTTTACCATGTGAGAAGTAGACTGATTTCATGTACAATTCAAATCAAAGGCACAATATATGGACACCAGTATCGGGTCCCTTTGCAACTTTAGTAGCTTCCACTCTTCTGGGAAGGCTTTCTACACGTTTTCGGAGCGTGTGTGTGGGAAATCAGGCCAATTCATCCAGATGAGCCTTTGTGAGGTCCCGCACTGATGTTGGACTAGAGGGCCTGGCTCGCAATCTCCGTTCTAGTTCCTCCCAAGTGTGCTCAATGGGGTTGAGATCAATGCTCTGTGCTGGCAGTTCTTCCACACCAAACTCATCCAACCATGTCTTCATGGACCTTGCGATGTGCCTGGGGCACAGTCACTCTGGAACAGAAAATAGCCCGATAGCACGTTTTCACGTCTCTGGAGTCCAGTGGCGGCGTGCTTCACACCACTCCATCCGACGCTTGGCATTGTGCTTGGTGATAGACGGCTTGCATTCAGCTGCTCAGCCATGGAAACCCATGCCGTAAAACTTCCCTCACACTGTTTTGGTGCTTATAAGAATGCCAGAGCTGGTTTGGAATTCAGGTGCTGCTGCTTGCTGAAGCTGTGTTCGGGCCCCTCACCCTCTAGCGACTAGACATGGTGGATTGAAGAATACAATCTCTCTGCTGTGGAATCCACCGCGACTCTTTCTTATCTGACACACTGTCGGCTAACTATCTTTCCTTTCATCTGTTTCCTGACAACCCTGAAAGAAACAATTGTATTTGCTGTTATCTTTGGAACAATTGCTGTACATCTAAGAAGTCTATCTTGTGGACTTTTTGCCGTGTCAACATGAATTCACCAACCACCTTATATGTGAGCTCATGCATGATGCGTGCGCTCCCCAATCTGTTGATGATTGACTGTGTGACAGCGTGGGTTAATAGCGCAAATCATTCCAAGTGAGTTAATTATTTCTGACCTCCAAACACGCATGCGCCGTCTTACTACAGTTGCACTTATGAAAGATGAGAAATTCCAATGGTCTTAGTCACAGAATGGTAGAGCCTTTAATCTAACTTTATCAAGTTAATCCCTTACCACCTGAGGAGTGTTTAGTGAACATTCACATTTATCTAAGAGGCATTACTGACTCCCAGTACTTTTTAAACCCTTTGCAGAACTCTCTGTGGTTTGTTCAGACCCACTAATAACCAGAAGCCATTAGGATATCTATTATTCAGACCAAACTGCTGTGCAGGTGAACCCCTGTGTCAGAACTGGTGTACCAGATAAGAGGGCAGGTTCTAGTTATATTTGTAGCTTATTGGAACAGTGGATATTTTTTGACCACAAGCATATGTTCAGTTCAGCACTTTGTGGTGTTGAAACTGATACAAGCAGGCAAACTGTTTTCATATCACACTTTGGACTTGTTGGTACTTACAGTCAATTAGGATAGTGTACCATAGTTGCTAAGTAAAGAGGGTGGGGTACCCTAAGAACGGCACAATTCTTTTTTGGTGTGTGTGGTGGGGGTTAGACCTTTCTCGTCCACCTGTGAACATATGGAGCACTTCAAAGTGTGTGTGTGTGTGTGTGCGTGTGTGTGTGTGTGTGTGTGTGTGTGTGCGTGTGCGTGCAAACAGACATACGAGCTGACGCCAAGCGAGCCTGAGTGAGAGTCATGTTTGAAAGTGGAGCCTGTCCTCTGGCCCATTTCCCAGGAGCCGCCCTTCTCACTGCCTGTCTTGTGCCTACTGGGGGGGGGGGGGGGGGGGTAG
>JAVQJS010001289.1:0-31888 GCA_036024795.1 Galaxias rostratus | reverse complement strand
CACACACACATACACACACACACACACACGGCCATCTGCAGTCCTGCAACCTGGCCAGCCAGCCGGAAGAACCGGGGCACCTCCCTCCACGCCTTGTTGTAGTCATAGTAACTGCTAGCCCCCCTGCAGCATCATTGCCATGGTAATCATCGGCCTGCACCCCACATCCATTCGTCCCCATAGTATCACATGCATACATTCGGCTGCTGCTCCCTCTATTTCTGTGCGCCTTGCTCCACTCTCTCTCTCTCTCTCTCTCTCTCTCTCTCTCTCTCTCTCTCTCTCTCTCTCTCTCTCTCTCTCTGACCTTTTAATGCGTTCTTAATCTCTCAGTTTGTTGACATATTGTGTAACTCAATAAGGATGGTTAGGCAGAAGGGAACTGAAGGAGAAGCAGAAGCCATGTGGAAAGTGAGACAAATGTTTACGGTATTGCTCAAACAATATTGCTTCAATTACAGCAGCAATTTACTCAGCAATCGATCAAGTGGGAACGAGAGGGAAAGAGAAACACAGGCCGAGAGAAATGCAAGTAAAGGGTGATCGTAAGTCACAATAGCCAGACTTTGTGTGTGTGTATGTCCCTTCCAGACAGTCGTTTAGACTTGAATGTCTCAGTCTTCCTGTTTCAATAAGTAGGGGATGCGCGTGAGGAAATTACACTGTTTTATCAGCTATGTTTAACATCGGACTGGACAAATACGGAGTCCTCCCACACACACACACAGACACACACACGCTCACGCAGCCAGCGGGCACATTGGTTAAACAAGAAAACCTCCCACACATTCCACAGAGGATTTGAACCTGTCCATGTGGTCTGTTGGATTTAATAAAGGAAGAATTCACCATATTGGCCTTTTGGGCAACTGAGCATTTGTTTTAGCTGCCACACACACACACCAGTGTACAAACACTCACACACACACACACACTCCAACACCACTAACATATGGTGCGATTAGATGGTCATTTGTATAAAGAAAAAGTTCTCCCTCCATAGAACAGAATAGAATACAACTTTATTATTCCACCAAGGAAGGAAAATTATCTTTGGTCTCACCAATTACCGAATGTTCCCCTTGTGCCATTGTATATCTGCCTTATTCTGTCTCGCTAATCTCTTTACTTACACATGCACACACATACACACACACACACACAATCACACATAATCACACACGAGTGCACATGTGTGCACATGCTAACGCCGTGTGGAACATAACCTTTTGATGTTCGTTTTAAGATTTTTTAAGAGGTCAATTCATTCTGTCACAGGAACACGCACAACCTTTTTCTCACAGCCGTTTTATGGTGTCGCCCGTTGCTTTTGACCCCTCTTATTGAAACATTCCCAAATTAGGAGTCTGATTCCGTCTTTCCTCACTCCCCAGCAGCTGCGCACGGACGCGGAGAAGCGCTCCCTGGTGGAGAGCGGCCTCTCCTGGGACAGCGACGATGCCAAGCCCGGCCGCAAGAGCCAGGGCGGCGGGGTCTACGACACGGGCAGCCTCAAGACCGAGTCGGCCAACCGCTGGAAGAAGACGCGGCCCCAGGGCGAGGGGCCGGAGGGGGGCAAGGGGGAACTCAGGAAGCCCCAGACCCTGGGCCAGTCGCAGGCCCTGAGGAAGGCGGGCCGTAACCCGCCTGTGGGAGTCACCTCGCCCATCACGCACACTCCCCAGAGCGGCTTGAAAATGCCAAGTGAGTGGTCGGTCAAGCGTATACACACACACACGCACGCACGCACACCCTCGCATAAGTAAACGAATGCACACATAGAAGATGGGATATTAAATTTGATTTATCTTCCTCTTGCTCTCCTTCGCCCTTTCACTCACCCACTCACATGTACACACACACTCTTTGTTTCTCTCACACGCATACAGCTGCAGCCTTCTCTCTCTCTTTCTCTCTCTCTCTCTCTCTCTCTCTCTCTCTCTCTCTCCCACCTTCTCTCCGGGGGTTCGGATAGTGGTGCCATGTATCAAACGCCCATGACCACCCACTCCCTTCCTGCCAGCCGCAAACACACACACACACACACACACACACACACACACACACAGTGTTGATCTTGCCTCTCCCAATCCGTGATTTATTTTCAGGTCTGACTAAATTTATGGCACCAAAATAAAGGCCCTATCCCGAGAGAGGGGGGAGTGGGGGTGTGGTGGGGGCAAACTGGACAAGAGACTCCGTGTGTGAGCCTCTGATTGTGCCCGCCAATAAAGTGCCACCCCTAACATCGACACTTAACATTTAGGACACAAACAGAGGGGGACACACAAAGAGCACAATGGCTGGGTTTGTGCAGCTGGCTTTTTGAACACCCCATCTGTGTGGTGTGTTTACGTAAGCCCCGTACACGGACACATTCGGACGTCTAGCACAACAGGATGTTGGATGTTGCGGTATATCCCTGCTAGATAAAGCCTGCGTTGGTTGTTGGTTGGCGAAACGTTGTCCTTCCGCGGGTGGTGTGCTCTTTTTTGTTATGGCAGCTGTGAAAGAGGCTGGATATGGCAAACAAGCCCATCGAAAAAGGCTTGGGCAACGCGGCCGGGCTTTTCATCGTATTGATGTAGCTTCATAAATCTGCCAATGAGTGCGGCTCAATCTGTCTGTACTTGTTCGCGCAAAGAACCGATGAAATCAAATAAGCGTGGACGAGTGGAAGCAGATGGCAGGAGGCGTTTGCCGCTGATCAACGCGAAGGTACTTATAAAGTCATCTCAATGAGATGTCGACGTTCCCAGATATCTGTTTCCCTGCGGTTTCATGTAAATTACAGGCCTGAAACGTGTGTCTGCGTGCGTGCGTGCGTGTGTGTGTGTGTGTCTGTGAAGGCACGGGCAGTGGGCCAGTCCCGGGAGAGTTAAAGTGTGAGATCCTGGGTTGAGCAATATTTTCTTGGATTGTCAAGGTGTCATTATTCTTTCACCACCATGTGGCTGACTGTTGAAAGGCAAGTCCTCTCAAACACTGACCAACTCTCGCGCGCGCGCACACACACACTCACACACATACACAAACAATCGCGCATATTGGAATCAGAAGCACACACACACAGACGCACATTCTCTGGTGGTGGATGAGAGACTGTGTCAGCAGTAAAGCGTCTAGGAATAAAGTTGCATATGGCGTGTAACCAAAAAAAAAGCAAAAAAACGACTGGAAATAAGATGCAGGAATATGAAGCCGCAGTGGAAGAATGGAGTGGATTTGTGTGTGTGTGTGAGTGAGTTTGGGTGGGGGTGGTGGGGGGGGGGTTTCTGGAAATCTGTAAAATGCATCATCATTCCACATACTCTCGTCGTTCCATCCGTCGTCATCCGCCGCAGTGGATTTGGGTCTGAGATGCCGGAGGAGTGGAGAGCAGAGCATGGACGTGTCACTTTCCCTTCGGAGGCCTGGCACGAGGACTGGCCCAACCTCGTCGTCTGTCGCCATCTCCCCGTCGCTGCCACTGTGGTTCATTAGTGGACCCTGGCTCACTTGGACTTCTTGGGAGTCAAGCTACAACAATACAGTGTCTGACAGTGGCTGGCATCCCCGTGTTATGGCACCGCACTGCTCCCTGGCTTAGGGTGGCGGGAGGGCCCGTGACGTAAAGTCCTACCGCCGGCCGAAACTAAACAAGACCTCGCTTATGTCACCCTTAATCAGCTAAGCACCGCACTCCACCCGCGTCGGCCCTGACGTTCTGTGTGTTTAACTGGATTCATTTCTGTGCGTCTCACCCATTTTATGTTGGCCCTAATCACTTTGGAAAGCGCTGCGCTGCGGTCGTGCGACGGATTGGCCTCATGGCTTCACATGTAAACGCCGTTTTTTTTTGCGTTTTCGAAATGCCCCGAATGTACGTTGTCCGTGTTCCATTCCTACAGCATCCAGTCACAACTACATGGGTGTCAGTAGTGTGTGTGTGTGTGTGTGTGCGTGTGTGTTAAGTGTGCGCTTTGTGGCTTTATAAATATTCCTAAGCAGCTCCAGATGTCCCTAGGCAGCATGCCGGTAGGTCTCTTAGTTCAGTCGCCCTTTGACTGTGTTAATGCCTTGTATATGAACCTCCATTAACTACTCCCATTAGACACAGATTACAAGTCTGTGAGTGTGGGGGCACGTGTGCACGTGTGTCTAGTAAGCCCTTTTAGGATATAAAAAAACATGGAGCATGTATATGTGGGGCACAAAGAACGCACACGGAGAACACACCATCAAGACAGGAAAATTGAAGCACGGTTTATTGTAATTCCACATTTCCTCTTCATTAAAAGAGAAACGGGCGTAGTCGAGGGACGTTTAGAGCGTTGTTTTTTTTTTTTTTGGGTGCCCGAAGATACACACTGTGAACACAGCTTTTCCACAGCCATGCGCATGCTAAACTCATAGCTCCCCCCCCCCCCAACCAGTTGACCACAGTCAGACACTCGTGCTCACAATACGGCTGTTTCAGCGGCCAGGGATGGAAAAGAGGAGTAAGACAGAGCCTGATAACAGACTAATAGGACAGAGGGTGGAACTGTCTGACCGGCTGTGCGTCCGCTCGCAACGCTAAACAGTGAGGTCACTTCTTCTTTTTTTGTCAGCCGGCGGACAGACAAAGGTCGTAGGTGGTCAGATTAGATTGGATTCCTCAAGCGTCCCAGTCGGTGCGGTCTAAACTGACTGGCCGTCGGTGATAAGCGGAGTCTGTTTGTAAAGGACTCGCTCTCGTTCTCCCTCCATCTCCAGGTTCTGTCAAGTCCAACGCCAAGCCCATAGACAAGTCTCGATTGGCGGTGAGGAACTCCGGCCTCCAGCGCTCGTCGTCCGATGCCGGGAAAGAGTCCCGGAACGGCCGTGCAGCCGGAGAGCAACGGAAGCCCCCCTCTGGGCTGGTGCGCCCCTCCACCGGTGGGAACTTTGGCTACAAGAAGCCCACCCCGGCAACCAGCAACGGCACCACCAATACGGGTTCGGGCACCCAGAGCGTCACCAAGGTCGCCAAGTCCTCTGGCATTCCCTCTGCTATCCCGTCCGGCATTCCCTCCGCTAACGCGTCCGGCATTCCCGTCAAACCGAGCGTGGGCAGTGGCGGGCGGAAAATCAGCCTGGATGTCCCTGCCGCTGACCACACAACTTTCCTGTCTGCCAATGCCCGCGGCTCTCTCCAGTACCGCTCGTTGCCACGGCCCGCCAAGACTAGCACCCTCAGCCTGACCCGGCCCGGTGCCCGCCCTGTCAGCAGCAACCTAGACATCGGGCTAAGTGTTAAGCCCACCCCTTCAGCCACGCAGGGCTCCCGGCTCAAGGAGCCCGGATCGGCGCTCCCTTCTGGGTTGGTGAAGCCGGGAGGTGGTCGCAGCATTCCCAGCCCCGGCCCCGTCAACCAGACGGACAGGGAGAAGGAGAAGGAGCGGGCCAAGGCCAAGGCGGTGGCCTCGGACTCAGAGTGCTGCGCCGGCTCTCTGAAGGCCAGTCCGGCTCAGACGCCCTCGGAGAACGGCGGCAAGGCCCAGGGGCTGAGGCCTCCCAGTGCGGGCTCTGGCAAGGGCTCGGATGTACTTTCACCCAGCACACACAGGTATGGGGCTACAAGTCACTTCCGTTGCCCAGAGGTTCAGATCACGTTTATATACAAGCGTCTCTTACGTGACATCTCTATCCTCTTTCTCTTGGCAGGTTGGCAGGAGTGCGCACCCTGGGAAAGCTGGCCTCTGTGTCCCAGATGGACAAGCTTAACTCCAACATATGTGAGGTGGGCATGGGAGTCCAAAGCCCCTTACCTCCAAAGATTCCTTCCTACTCTAAGCTCCAAGACCTGGTGACATCTGCAGGGAGCTCCCCCACTGCCTGCCTGACCCCCAGCCCAGCCCCGCTGCTCAACGTCAACTCTTCCGACTGCTTCTCGGGCCCGGCCCTGGGCTTGGGCCTTGGGCCCCGGCAGGTCTCGGCCTTGGGCATGGGCTCCAGCGGAAGCAGCTCTCCCCTGCTCTACCCTCGTCTGTCCGGGCTGCACCACAGCATGGAGTCTCTGCCCCTCCAGATGAGCCTGGCTCCAGAGCCACGGGACCGGGAGAAGGAGAGGGACAGCCTGGGGAAAGGCTACCGTGACAGGGAGAGGCAGGAGGACCGGGGCCCTCCGGCAAGTTGGAGTTCTGGGAGCAGGGTCTCGCTGACTCTCACAGACTGGTGGGTGTCCTTGAAAGAGAAAGTCACACACACACACATACAAAGCAGAGTAGTGGTATGGATTTCTCTCAAATTATGTACCCTGGCTACTGCAGTGTAGTTCCACCTACTGGTTGTTTCAGGAATTGAATCCAAATCCTTTGTCCAGCGAAAATGCAGAGCGAGAGAGAGAGAGTAGTTTAGATGGTGATCTAGTCCTTCAGCACCTACACTCATTATGCAGCCGTTTTGAAAGAGCTCCGTGTTTCTAAATCAAACAAATGAAGCAAGTTGTAAACCAGTGGCCTGTATCATCCGTTTACTCTAAACTCAGAGGGTCATGCCCATAGCACTGAGGCGTGAACTATTTTGGGCCTACGGTAGTTAGCCACCCCTGGGACTATAACCAAGAAGCACACCCTTCCAAATAGGGGTAGCGGGGGCGTCATTAACCCCCCCTCGGGGCCTTTTATCACTGCTGCAGCCTGCTGCAGTGACTGAGGTCATAATTACTGGCTGACTCCTGTGGTTGTGACCGGCCTCTTTTGTGTGTGGCTTTATTCCTCTGATGGCTTAATGCGTGCCCTGCCTTCCCTCGTGCTACGGAATGTCATCTCTGCTTTGTCTCCCTTCACAGCCCCCAGAGAGACAGGAACACGCTGCCGAAGAAAGGCCTAAGGTAACCAGACACACTCACGCACAGACACACACAGACAGACATCAACAACACGCTCTCTCTCACACACACACACACACAGACACACACACACGCCCAAAGTGTCTGTCGCTGACAGCTCGGTGTGACCCCCACGCCCCTCACACGTAGAGATAGCACGGATTATTTGGATGATTGACAGGGCATATTAATCCTGGCCCAAAGGGCTCCTCAAAGCTGCGACCCTGTCAGACGGTTTCCCAGCGATAGGAAACACAAAACAGTCCATAATCCTCTGAAAAAACAATGCACGCTTGTCGTTATACCCTGCAGTTGTCAGGCGAAGGGTGGAATTCCAGTCCGTCAGATGGGGCAGTGCAGCCCGCATGCGTTTGAACATGCACACCTATTATTTGTCAGTGAAGGAATGCCAAATCCTTCAGTTTTTTTTACAAGTGGTAGAGTTGTGCAACACGGGCTGAATGTATGCTTCTCCTTTGTTTAGCTTCAGCAGTCCATCGCACGGGGAGGAGGAGCTGAAAGAGAGAGGGGAGAGGAGACATTCTCACACCATTCTCAGTATCACCGACTCGTTCACCCCTCCCATGATACCCTCCCCCACCTCCCTGCCCCGCACCTCCAAGACCGGCTTGAGTAAGTAACAGTGGCCACCCCGTTCCCAAACGTCCTCACCCGGCACTGTAAAGCGCTGCTTCAGGGACAGCGAATGCAGCTCTTCCTGTTATTCTGTGTCTTGGTTTGAAATGAAACCACAGGTTCAAGGTGGCATCACCATAGCCACCCTTCTATACCGCCCTTCTTCCTCTCTCCCCCAGTGGCCTCCAGTCCCGGCTCCTGCCCTCCGAGGATGACGCGCTCCAACAGCATCCCGGCCCACGACGCCTCGCTGGAGCTCTGCGGAGCCTCCCCGCTGGGCAGCACCATGTCCCTGGTGGAGCGGCCCCGCAGCATGGGAATGGTTCGTTCCGGATCCTTTCGAGACAGAGACCCTGATGATGAGGGTAGGAACATTTAGCTGAAATGCGCGGGGGGGTGGATGCGACGCCTTGGATAAAGCATTTTGGGGTTTTGTAATATGCATTGCTAGTTTGACCTGGTTCTCCCCCCCTCCCCCCACCAGTTCATGGCTCTGTGCTGTCTCTGGCGTCCAATGCTTCGTCTACCTACTCCTCGGTGAGTGTGATTGGGCCACAACCTCAGGTAGCTATAATCTCTGAGTGTGTTTGTGTTTGTGTGTGTGTTTTGCGCAATGCCATTTAGATTTTTCCGGTAAGATACAATTCCAGCCCTACTTCCCTGTCCTCTTTATCCTATGGTCTATTCTATAGTCTCTCGTTGGCTACCCTCCTTCTCTCCTCTCCTCCCCCTCTTTCTCACTCGCTCTCTCTTTCTCTCTCGTTCCCCATGCACCGCTAGGCTGAGGAAAGGATTCAAGGAGAGGTAAGTGCCGTGTCCGCCCTCTCTCCTTTCTCCTCTTTCTCTCTCTCATTCCTCATCCTTTACTTCTTTTTTTCCATCCCGCTCCGTCCCTGTGGAAAAACAAAAGCCATGACTCTCCGTTAACACAGCGACCTTCACACTCCAACTTCCCCGTTCGTTCGCCCCACGTCGGCCGTTTTCTGATGTCGCGTGGTTCCTGCCTGTGTCTACAGTGTGTAACATGTCTGCTATGTGCTCGCAGCAAATCCGCAAGCTGAGGAGGGAGCTGGAGTCTTCCCAGGAGAAGGTGGCCAACCTGACCACGCAGCTATCTGCAAACGTAAGTCGCCTCAACGGCTAAGTGGTGGGCTGAGGTTGAGCGCCGTTGCAATGTTGGCATCGTGTCCTGACCGTCGAAAAGGACCCTGATGACAGACCTCTGCACCTCCGTACTCTGGGAAACACACTCGGCGGCCAAACAGCCCCCTGGTCTCCCTGTTTTCCACACTAGGCCCTTATACAGTCTATTCCACCTGGAGGCAAGCACCACTAGAGGAAGGCGTTGTTTCAGCCGGCCGTGGTGTATTTTACAGTTTCAGAGCTGCGGTCTATCGGTTCTAAATCATCACAGCGCAGTCTCAGCGCTTTCCCCCCGTCCACACAGCGACAGGCTTCCCCTCCTCGTGCACTCCTCCCGAACCCTCCTGCCACCGCTCTCCACTCTCTCTCTCTCTCTCTCACACACACACACACACACACACACCCGGTCCAGAGGAATGCGGCACTATTCACAGGGCCGCCACTCCCTCTCCGACCGAGTGCTTCCGCTCCTGCTTTGTGCCCCGTCTGCAAGGTTATTCTTTGACCAACCAACCCTCTTAGCTTTTTTTTCCCGTGTGCAGGATTACCGCAGAGGAATTTTCTAACAAGGCTTTGAATGGGGAACATCAATCACTTGGAGGGGTGGTAGGGATGGTTGTAGGTGTGTCTGAGTCATCGTGTGAGACTTAGGGATGCTTCTATCCAGGAGCTTCTTGCAAGCTGTGTTTGACCTCCCGTATGGAAAATGCACTGTGCACAACATGATCGTTGTTGTATAACTGTATTGATTAATATGCCGTTGCAGTCTTCACGCTGTGCCGCCTTGGAGAGGAGCTATTTCCATCCTCGCTATGGCTTAAGCTTCTCTGTGTGTGCGTGCGTGCGTGGTATGTGTGTGAGTGCGCACACACATGAGGGTGTTAGAGAATGTGTGTGATAAGGTAAGGGGGCGAGGGAGCAGAGGAGAAGGTCGTTTATTCAGGTTTTTGCTCTCTTCAGTTTCTCACTACCTTGAAACGTGCTTTGGTTCATCACAGTCTCTTTTGCCTCTTTATGTTGTGTTTTTACGTGTATTTTTCCATGACACTTTTGCCCCAAAGGTAATTTGAATCCCAATTAAACCAATTATTTAAATATTTCAAAATGAGATTTCAAACCCTTTTGGTCGGGTTGACTTGAACACGCTTGAACCCGCCACTCACAGTCTCCGTGTTTTTCTCTTTTACTTGTTAAGTAACGTGAGCGTGGTCTTTCCACAGGCCAACCTGGTGGCAGCCTTTGAACAGAGCCTGGCGCTGATGACCACGCGGCTCCAAAGTCTCTCCGTCAGCCAGGAGCACAAGGTACCACTTCCTCACCCCTTACCCTAACAACACACCCACAACGACAAGTGCGCGCGCGCGCGCACACACACACACACACACACACACACACACACATACACACCCCTCCACAGCTTTGCACCCAGGGCCCCTCTATTGGACAGTGAGCTAAGGGCGCCTTAGGTTGGCGCGATGTATGGAGGGAGGCTGCTTTGATCTTGCGCTGGGAGTTAGAGGAGCTGAATGTGGGTCAGAGCCCCTGTAGGGTGGGTGGAGAACAGGGTGTGGGGTTACTCCTCTTACTAGCCCACACCAACCCAGCAGACGCCCATTGCTGCGGGCCTTAAAGGCAGAATGTGTCAGCAGTGGAGAGTTCACAGCCTAAATAATACAGAAACTTGTGCGCGGGCTGACAAGCACACGCAAACCGTGTTTCTCTTTCTTCGCGTGCTCATGCAGGAGTTTATCTGCCCCCAGGTACTGAGTCTGCCTTTCTTTTTGTGTGCACTGTATGTGTGTGTGTGTGTGTGTGTGTAGGTGTGTGTGGGTGGGTGGGTGTGTGTGTGTGTGAGAGAGGCCTCTTCTTAACCGCTTCTGTTCTTCATGCCCTGCTGCCCTCAGTGAAAGGGTTGTCTGCGGCGCTCCCTCCGATGGCCCTTTGTGTGCATACCAACCCACTGACCTGTGTACCGCAGCCTTCAGCGAGCAGCTCCTTTCACCTTGAGAAGGAGGGTGGGGGTGCAGGGCGTAGCATTAGGAGAGTGAGGGGGCCCAGGGGGCCCCACACAGAAGAGGCCCTGTTCAGCCTATTGTGTCCGTCTAACTGCTAGTCCGGGGATGAGTGCGTTTTGCCAGGTGGGAATCTGATCCACCGTCTGACCTTAAGCACACACTCATTAGCTGGCTTTCACCGGCTCTAAAGAGGAGGGACGGGTCAACGCCACTTTAAAGGAGTGGGCTAGGAGAGAAAACAGTGGCCCAACGGAGCGTAGAGGAAATGACACAGTGAAGCAGGGAAATCACTCATGTACATGTTGGCCACCACGTTGATAAATCCAATGGGTCCGTGGGTTGATTGTGGGCGGTTGTCCCCCTGTGCAGGACTCTGAGCTTCAGGACCTGAGGGAGACCATCGAGCTGCTGAAGAACAAGAACGACGAGGCCCAGGCCGAGATCCAGGGAGCCCTCAACCACCCAGACGTTACTCCTAAAGGTCAGGAGGCCATAATTCTACAGTCTCTCTCTCTCTCTCTCTCTCTCTCTCTCTCTCTCTCTCTCACACACACAGAGATCGAACCATTAAAATCACACACACACACAAACTGCTCAAAGTAACTCAAGTCTATCGGCGCATTGTTTTTCTAGACCTGCGATTTCGACGGCAAAACTCGTGCGAGAGCATCTCGAGCCTGAACAGTCTGACCAGCCTCTCCAGCATGGGCAGTCTCAAAGACCAGGACGCCAAGAAGAAGAAAAAGAAGAGCTGGGTAAGAAAGAGAAACACACACACACACACACACACACACAATAGACCTCTTTCCCTCTCTTTTCTGTTCCGTATGTGTGTATCTGGCGGCGTGCTATGGCATGCCCCTTGGTCCACACGTCGTACACGATTGACCCTGCTTGTGACTCCGGTCTCTCCCTCCCCTGTGTTGTGTCACTATAACAGGTCTATGAGGTGAGTAAGCTCACCGCTCCCCTCCCCACGCGCACAGCTCTCTCTGTTCGGTCCTCTCCGTGGCATGGTGACGTCATGCGTACCTGACTCTGTTGGTCGTCACTCTCACCAGCTTTCCATTGGCTCGCACCGTAGCTCTCCTGACCCGCGATGTAACTGGCAGTCGTACAAAACCCGCTTGTAAACCAACGGATGCGGTTCCACCGGGACCGGCTTCTCCGCGTCCCGGTGACATTGACTCGGTCTATAACAGCCTAATTGATCTTGTTCTTTTTTCTTTTAACTCATTGTTGCTAAAGTAGCTTTAGGTTTAGTTATTGGATGGAAGCTTGTTCTTCAAACTGCGTCGTGTATCCTGACGGAATTCTGTCAGCCTTTCTTTCTTTCTCTTTGTAAGGCTACTTGCTGACTAAATTAGTCTGTACTCACCAGTCATAACTTAACGGAAGTCCTACAGATGATGTCTGCCTATTATAAGGATGCATCAAACTAACCTTTCTAACTGAGGTAAATTTTCCCCACCTTTTTATGTGGAACACTTTTCATTCTGTTTTTGTTCTTTTTCCCCTCTTGTTCCTTCTCTTTATGTGTCCCCCCATTTATTTTCCTCGCGTTCCTGTAGTTGAGGAGCTCCTTCAACAAGGCGTTCAGCATCAAGAAGGGCGCCAAGACCTACTCGGACATCGAGGAGATCGCCACCCCAGACTCTTCGGCTCCCAACTCCCCTAAGATCCTCCACGAGGAAGAGGAAGAGGAGCTGGAGAACCAGCCGTCCTCCCTAAAGTCCTCCACCTCTGCCACGTCTTCTGTGTGAGTAGACGGTGAACCGAACCAGCTGAGATGTTTGCCCGTCATTTAGGTCCCTTCCTACCTTAACGTGAACAATTCTCAAAATAGAACGAATGCTTTTTGTCGTTGAGTATTGGCTTGTTTGCCCGTTTTATCAGTTGACTCGTCTGACTCTCTTGCGTTCCTCTTCCCTCAGGATCCTGGAGGGTTCCGAGGAGCCCGACGGCGAGGAGCGGGTTGTGACCGAGCTGCGCTCCGAACTCTGGGAGAAAGAGATGAAGCTGACGGACATCCGGCTGGAGGCGCTCAACTCCGCCCACCAACTGGAGCAGCTCCGAGAGGCCATGAACAACATGCAGGTTGGTGTTTCGTGCCTGTTGTTTCCGAGCGTGTTCATGTGTGTGTGTCCATTTGTGATAGGATGTGTGTGACAAATTTCATTTTCTCATCCTAGTCGACGGTGGAGAACTTGAAGGCCGAGAACGACCAGTTGAAGACCGGAGGTCCCACCCCTCTCCTGGGTCCCGGGCCGACAACGTCCACCTCCCAGCCCTCCGGACTGGCCTCTTTGATGGGCACATCCCAGCGGCAGCAAATGAGCATGTCTTTCACCAAGTCGTTCAGCCTCAGCCTGAACGACTGCAAAGACCCCGGTGAGACACACACACACAGACACACAGACACAGACACACACACACACAAACAAACAAACGTGTACATTCTCGAAAGACATCGGTATCTGTCAATTGTTAAATAGCAGTCGTTTAATGAAGCAATCCGAATCTGACGCGTGGTGTCCCTGTGTATGCTCAGACCTGTCTCCAGTGGAAATGCTGGGCGTGACGTGTCCGCGCGAGGAGGTGTGCGTGCGAGTGCTCGTGCACATCGAAGACGAGGGCATCGTGGTGGAGGTACGCATGGGAGCCGCACGCCGTGTTGAGACTCATCGGTCGACCACGTGGGTTCTCGAGTCTTTGTCTGATTACCCTCTCTCTTCATTGATCTCCCTCTGTCTCTGGTTCTCGCTCGCTCTATTTGCAGGAGGGAAGGCAGCAGGATTTCTACATAGGCTCTGTGAGTGTCACTAGCAGGACGGACTGGGTCTCTCTTGACTCTGTGATAACAAAGACCTTTACGGTGAGTCACACCTTCCTGTTTGCACAGCTTTTCCACGGTTTTAAGTGTTTACCTTTTTCACAAAGCTTCTCTGCTGTTTGAACTATAGTTCCCTTTTCTTCTTAGGATTACATTACCCAGGTTGACCCCACCTCTAGCCTGGGGCTGTCCTGTGATTCGCTGCATTGCTACCAGTTGACAGGAGGGAGGAGGGTGTTAGGAGGAGACAAGCCTCAGTCCTCGCCCTCCCGCTGCTTAGCCAATGGGCCGGCTCGCATTCTCGTCTTGCTTAAAGGTCGGTCACGCTCATTGGTGCCAAAACAAGAAGTCCAATTATAATATTGGTAATATGTATGGAATATTGTGCCTATTAAGATTTGATTTTTATTGTGTGCTGCAGGACTGCGGGAGAAGTGTGTGGACTCCCTGGTGTTTGAGACGCTGGTGCCCAAGCCCATGATGCAGCACTACATCAGTCTGCTGCTCAAGCACCGTCGGCTGGTGCTGTCCGGCCCCAGTGGCACCGGGAAGAGCCACCTGGCCTCCCGGCTGGCCCACTACCTCCTGCAGCGCAGCCGGCCCGAGTCGCCGGAGGCCGAGCCAAACGCCTCCCCCCTGGGCCACGGCACTGCCGTCACCTTCAACATGCACCGCCAGTCCCACAAGGTGAGACCTTTGAACCCATTCGGGACGTTCAAATGTTTCTTGGAGTCTATCATGGCTATGGATGTTTCCGTGGCCATCAGTTGATTTTTCTTTTGAAATCCTGTGCTCCACAGGAGCTGCAGCTTTATCTGTCGAACTTGGCCAACCAAATTGACCGGGAGACCGGTGGGGAGTTGCCATTGGTCGTTGTCCTGGATGACATCAGCGATGCAGTAGCCCTCAGTGAGCTGGTAAACGGGGCCCTCACTTGTAAATACCACAGATGGTGAGTCAACAGCAGTCATTTACTGATGGGGCTACAACAATTACGGCTTCAAAATAAAAGCCACCTATGCCGAGTTTCACTAAACAAATTCTCAGTTCACGCTGTTTATTGTTTTAGTCCCTACATCATTGGAACCACCAACCAGCCCGTGAAGATGACCCCCAACCATGGACTGCATCAGAGCTTCAGGTAGTTAACACTACGCACAGACAGGAAGCAGCTACTCTGCTTGTCCCACTTATTATCCATATAATCAGACCCTCTTGAAATGAACTAAATAGCTAATAGCTACATCTTGACAATAACAAAAAATATCTAGGTCATTGATCTTTTTTATGTCCTTGGCTCCCCCAAAACAAGAATGATCACGTTCTCCAACAACGTAGAGCCCGCCAATGGCTTCCTGGTGCGGTATCTGCACCGTAAGGCCGTGGAGGCCCAGCAGAAAGAGGGCCAGGGCCAGCCGGGCAGCCCGGCGCTGCTCAGCGTCCTGGACTGGGTGCCTCAGCTCTGGTACCATCTCCACACTTTCCTGGAGAAGCACAGCACTTCCGACTTCCTCATAGGTGAGGCGAACAAAGAGAGAGGGGGAGGGCGGAAGGAAGCCATAAAGCGGGAGGGGAGGGGTTGATTACGCTCAGACGAGGAAGGGAGATTAGAGGGGGTAGATGGTTAACGCTCCCGTCATTGTGTATTGCAGCTCAATGGAAACTAGAGCACTTTGAGCTAGCGTTAGCGCCGCAGCTCACTGGCATTGTTTTCCCGCCTCAGGTCCCTGCTTCTTCCTGTCGTGTCCGGTGACGGTGGCAGAGTTCCGGCCCTGGTTCATTGACTTGTGGAATCACTCGATCATACCCTACCTACAGGAGGGAGCCAAGGACGGCATCAAGGTACAACACACGCAAATGGATCCCTTATGGATCCCAGAAGTTGGAACGACACAATGAAACGTGCTCATTATTCTCTGAAGCATGCCGTAAGCTCTCGCAGACGGTATTCACGGTGCACGGTGCTGAAGAGTTGTAATGGGTGCTCCCTGCAGGTGCATGGCCAGAAGGCGGTGTGGGAGGACCCTGTGGAGTGGGTGAGAGGTACCCTCCCCTGGCCCAACGCCCAGCAGGACCAGGCCAGACTCTTCCACCTCCCTCCCCCCAGTACCGGACCACCTAGCGAGGAGAGGAAAGCCCCCAAAGATACTCCCCCTCCCAGCACGCTGGAGTCTGACCCGCTGGTGAGCCTCCCTGCACCATGTGTTGTTGTGGTGTGTCCGCGCACGATTCCAGTAGGATACAGTGTAAAGTACATCTTTAAAGACACACTTTTAATGTGCTGCTCGTCTGTCTCCCTCTGCTGCTCAGATGGCGATGCTGCTGAAGCTCCAGGAGTCGGCCAATTACATCGAGTCTCCGGAGCGGGAAGTCACTTTGGACCCCCATCTCCAGTCCACCCTCTGAAGCTAAAGTTCCGCTGGGTTAACCTAGCCAGGTCACACAACCAAGGACTCTCAGCCTGGCCATGGGAGCACAGCGCTCTGTTCTGGCTCACTGTGTGAACTCTGAACAAAGGCTGCGATCCAAACAAGAGGCAAAAGAGCCGATAGCGAACGACATGGAATGGGCAAAAAAATCCCACACTTAGATAGTGAATTCATAAGGATGGACCTGAACTGTCCTGCGGGTGAACCTTTGGACAACAAAAAAACATGTTTGTTGGGAATCGTTTGTGTTCATGTTGAGAGGTGACACATTTCCATCTCGATCTCTCTTTGGGGCGTTGTCATCGAATTTGCAAGTGCATGGTAACTAGAAGAATATGATGACAAACGTATGCTTTTATTATTCTATGGCTCTAGATCATCACATTACCATTTATATTGACCATAACACAAATTTATCCCGGTGTCGATGAAATGAAAACCTAGTATCACACTCGAACATTTCCCAACGTTACGATTTGTCACTAGACATTAGCAAAAAAGAAATAGCACTTTATTTTCTACCTGTCTGGATTGCTTTTTTCTGGGACTGTCGGTGAGTGTCTGTATGGGACCAGCAGGACTGTCTGGTTGTGTAGTTCATCGATGAATCCTCAAGGTGTCAGTGCTCGACCTTCCTCCGCACTGCATACCACGTCACTTATCAATGGTGCTTTGGCAGTGCCGTGGCACATGGTCTAGACACGGTGTCCTTTTATAACCCTGTGATATTTATCAAATGTATCAGATATCAGAACTGTGAATTTGCCATCTACTAGATTGATGCGTGTGTGGTGAATTGCGATGCAATGTTAAGGCCGGGCTCTAAAAGGGGTATTTGCTGGGGTCCGGATGCCGGCGGGTACCAGTAACGTCTCCGTGGTGGTTTTGGTGGATCAAGATCCAATGGAGCCTGGCTCGTAGACAGTCATCACTGTCGGCACCAAACATTCCTTCAACACTCGCCTCTGGATGTTTTGAACCAACTAGGTGCGGTGCTTTCAGATAACAGACTTACAGTGGTGTGTTGTTGCTACACACCCGACGCAGAGACACCTAGTAGTTTAGTCTGCCAACACGACTCCACTTTCTAACTATGCTTGCTATTACTCCGTTATTATGTTGTACATGTTGAGGAATACTTAACTCTTGTTTTTTCTAGAATTTTTATACTTCTACAACTTGTCTTCAACTCTGTGTGTCACTCCTACCTAATTCGTCATCAAGTCTGAGGGGATTAAAGAGTCCAAACATGCATTATCTTGTAGATGAGGGCAAGAGCATAATTCCAAGAAATAAACTGCCCCATAACTGAGTGAACCTGTACTGCAACAGTTTGCTACTCATTTGTTTTTCTCTTCATACAAGTTAGTTTTCTTCCCAAATATTTGAGCAAATAAGACACGTAGTCAGCGTAGGACTTGGAAGTGATTTGTTGGGTGCTTTTCATTCTGAGGCCCTGTTCCTTCTCGTCTCCCAACTAGACTTGCTTTTCTGATCACTTCCATTTTAAGGAGGTGGAACGAAAGCCAGCTGGCTACGTTGTCACCTCGAGACCCGGCACCCTTCTCAGCGATGTGCCGTTTGACCTGGAAGGATCTCACACTGCCTTGTTTTATGACGTTTTCCACCACGGTGCTGGCCCATGGCAAAGACGAGCTGTACTCAGACTACCTGTGCCTGGAACACCAGTTAGCCTGATGTGTAGTTTCAGCTGCTCCTAGCTAACGCTGGGTTTAGAGGAAGGTGACTGAAGAACGTCGCTTCCTTTAACCTGTTCTGATGTCACTTTAATTGCCCCGACTGGAGCTGGGTTGAATACAAAGTGTATATGCATATGGCTGTAAGTAGTACCTGTAATTAAGAGTAGAGTGACGTGTGTCTTTCGCCTGTTCTCAGAAGGGGTGTTGAGGATCGGTGACAAAACTTGACTTAAGAGGTTTTGACACCATGTAACAGCGTTTTGAATATCAGTGTGAAGAACATAGCAGTATTAATGGAGTTTAGTTGAGAGTGAATGCAGTGTAATAAGACGAGAGCTGCCCTAAGAATGGTCTGGATTTCCATGCAGAGTTTGTGTGTAACCCTGGTGTTCTCAAAGTCTTGTTCTCCTGGACCTATGTACCATGCCTACCTTATCAATTTAGGGGGATTTTTGTAACTGGACTATATGGTTTGACCATGCTATTCCTTTCAAAGAGCAGATGTTTGTTTTTTTAAATACAATTTCCTATACATTTTCTTTATCTTTTGTACAGGATGTCACTATTCTAAACACTGTAAATAGTCAACGCATTCTGCGACAACAATCACCTAAGTATAGAGATGTAAAGCAGGAATGATTGCTGAAGAAAGCAAGGCTCCTAGCTGGCCTTTTTGTATTACGTCAGCGTGAATGAGCCTCAGGCTTGGATAACAGACATCTGAATGGCATGTTTCTATAACCATGTTAAATCCCATGTCTAACATTGCTCTAAGATCTCAATAAAATCATGCTGTGCTTCACTCTGTGTCTGTCTCTTGTGGTAAACTATCTTAGTTTGTGTGTGTGTTTCTTCATGAGAAAAGCTCTTTGGTACTGTGCCAAACCTTCATGAGCAAAAAAATATTCTACCAGCACTGTATTTTCCTTCCAATGAAGAGTTATTCATACCTAACTTTATGCATATAGGAATATTTTTATTTAGATAAAGGTTTTACTACTAAAGGATTTAAAGTCTATCGGAAAGGTTTACAATTATATATCATGAAATGTTTACTATCAAATTACGTCACAGTTTGGATGGATTTGACGCGTTAGGTTTTGAGAATATAAGACATGCGCAACAGAGAGTGAGGCTGATACGAATGATGCCGAATGTACATGCGTTACTGCGGCATTGCGTGCGTCTACAAATCATCAATGGGGAGGGGTTCGCTGGCTTTGGACCCCCACCAAAGCTATATATATAACGGTCCTCACTTGAAGCCTTACTTTTCAGACTGGCCATTCCCTTGAGTACCAACCATCATGCCAGCCAACCCCGAACCAGAGACCGCTCCTGCTGCTGAACCTGCACCTGCAGAGGCACCTGTGGAAGCCACTCCTGCAGAGGCAGAACCGGTGGAAGCTGTACCCGCCGAGTCTAATGCTGATGGACCGGTTGCAGAGGGCGAGGCAGCTCCCGCAGAGGAAACTCCTGCAGGTAGCTCATCTGGTACCCGAAAAAGTCCAACCGTTACAATATATAATATTAATTAATATAAAAGAATATATCTCATTTCTTTGTAGGCTATCGTACGCAACAAATAGTCTACTTATGTTTCTTAACAAGTAGTTGCATATGCTAAATGGAGCAATAATTTGCTTTAATGTGTTATTGAAGCAAGTATTCGCTTGTTTTTGCTATTTAAGTATCTGCAACGGTTACTAACTTTTCCGCTATCCCAATCCGGCGAATAACCCAGCTGTCCGTGTTGAGGAGTCTGTTGCCTGCATCGAGCCTGAACCGGCAACTGTCACCGATGGTAAAACAAACCAACAAATTGTTTTACCACAGCAAATAAAATTATTTTATTCCATATTTTTGGATGCTTTAGAACTTTACTAATATATTTGGGGTCATGCATGTCACTAGTAAAATCAAGTCTTAAAGGAACAAGGTAGATTCCAGAGATAAAGTTTATTTTTAAACTCTAGCCTCTGGAAGCATGGCCAGATGGCCAAGGAAAAGCAAAGAAAAGACTTTGGTGGTATACCAATTTATTTCGAGCATGATCAATTGTTCTATATTATGCTGCTTTTTATGTGTCATGCCTAAAACCAGCTGAGCCTGCACCTGAGTCAGAGCCTGCACCCACTGACCCCGAAGCTGCTCCTGAGCCAGCTTCTGAGGGTAAAACGAATCTTATTGACTGTTGGGATCAATTCTATTTGAGTTTTACCAACCTTATTCCTGAAGAAGAAACTTTTTAAAATGTTTGAAATATATTATATTTAACTACAAGGGCCAACATTTGCCTATAATCCAATTGGACCACATCACATTAGTTGTGAGTAGAACCTATTTGAAGTAGGGTGCTTTAGAGCTTTACAGACACATGTTTACAGATACATTGACTGCAAGGTGAGAGAGTAAAGTCACAGACTCATATTCAGTTTTACTTTAGAAAGGCCTGCCACAGTTAGAGGGATGCAAGAATGGAAAGCCAAGCTCTATATTTAGTTGCCTGTAACAAAATCTCTCTATGATGCTGAAGTAGATTGCCGGCAGCTCTTGCATGGACCTCTAGTTGCATTGATTAACTCTTCATTAACACTAGCCGCTCCTGCTCCTGAGGAGGCCGCTGATCCTGCCACTGAAGCCCCAGCAGAGGCACCCGCAGAGGGTAAAGCTCCACAGCAGCACTTGTTCTCATATCAAACGTGCAAGTGTAAAGGGACACATTGTCAAAGTAGCCTATTACGCTGACACTCTGATATTTTGCCAGTAGAGCTGAAGCCCATTGGTTGTGTTGTATGATTATTTAGCCTATGGGCAACTAATCCAATGTCGGCTCAGTGTTGTCAAGCCATAGCGGCAGATCACCACTCAGCCGACCTGCTCCCCTAGAGCGGCTTCCATTTGACTAACGTCTCTCTCGCTTGACATTCGACCTCTAACCCCAGCTGCTGCACCCGCTGCAGAGGAAGCTCCTGCCGTCGCCGCTCCAGAAGCTGAGGCTCCCCCGACTGATGGTAACCCCTCCATCCCCTCCATAACCGTGCTGTAACCTCTTGTTATGACACCCCGAGTCATACAACAACAATGTGTAAACCTAAAGTTCTCGCTAACAACGTGACCTTGCATTACACATTGCTATAGTCATCAACATTTTCTAACCTCTTAAAGTGACCTCCAGGTACAGTATGATAACCCTAGAAAATATTATTGTGTTTATTATTTGTATCATGAGGAACACAAGGAGGTGAGCAACAACTGGACTTGTTGTATTATGTTGTAACAGGTATAACTTGCTCATGGTGACATGGGGAACTGATACTGACACAGATACATTCTCACTGACATTAGACAGAGTGCAATTGTCACCGCTAATTATATGCATATATTTTTTGCTGACGTTTATCTAACATCTAACGCTAGCTGACACTGCCGCTGCTGCTGCTGCTGCTGCTGCTCCGGCTGAGGAGGGTGCCGCCCCGGCCCCTGCTGTCGAGGGCGAGGCTGCCACTGAACCCCCCGCCGACGATGGTAAACCACCCCACTGCCTTTGACCCCCAATGGAGTGAACATCCCTGTCCCTTCCAAACTCAAACATGACCAACCGTACACTCTCTGCTTCTCTAACAAACAACCCAATACTGTTTCAAACGGATCCGCAAACCGACCATATCCCCCATCCATTGCTCTGTCCTTTATCTATCTCACCTTGCTCATCTGCAGGTTAAGCTCCACCAATCTGCTCTTCCATGATCCCCGTTGAACACCACTCTCTCTGGACAGCCCCTGGTCGGGACTGTGTGGATTTTGAATGTGATGTATGTATGTGCTGTCGATAGTGGAGCTTATGCTTGCTAACCTTTGAACGTTAACCTTTAACACCAGCTGCGGTCGCACCCGCCGAGGACGGAGCCATCCCTGCAGCCGATGCACCTGCAGACGGTAAACAAACCTGAGTTAACACGCACTCCAGTAGAGACTGTCAACGTGACCCCCATGGTGTAAAATGCATGATGTGAGGGTATGTGTGCCAGTTACAGCATGCTGCGCTGGGTGTTTACTCGAACACTCAAGCTCTTTACTCAAGCCCTCCCTGTTGACCTCTGTTGGCGACGTCGTTCCTGTGTGTCAATCACCTCCATACGCATAGGTCTTATAATAGTACCTTGAACGTGTCACCCCAGCACATCATGAGTGCCTGTAAGTGTTGTAGGGTGTTGGTGTATGACATGTGAGTAGGTGTGTGTGTGTGTGTGTGTGTGTGTGTGTGTGTGTGTGTGTGTGTGTGTCCCAACATCTTTGGTGTGCATTCTTTGTCAGGTACGACACAAAGGGCTATGTTTCCCTTCAGTCCGCTTGGTTGAGTGCCCCAACATGCAGAGTCACTCGGCTTTGTTTAGACGCCGGATAGATTAGATCATTACCATCAAATCAATAATCTAACCTAATGCCTTATTCATTAATGTTGGCTTCTCTAATGCCCTTGGCGACGCTAGCTGATGCACCCGCTGCTGAAGAGGCTGCTTCCCCCGCCACTGATGCCCCTACAGACGGTAAAACTTCCTCAGCAGCCATTATGCAAAAAGCATCACCCAAACATGTATACAATGTAAATGCTAAAAAGTGAAACTCTTAATGCAATATAGTTTCCGCTTTTCCCAAAATGTTTATCCCCTGAATCACGCTATTAACCAGTAGTGAGGAACTAGTCTCCACCCAAACAAGCCCCTATGTTGAATTAAATGAATTCCATGACAAATGATGGCATTACTATATACTGTCAACCTGCCATCTTGAAAGTTGCAGGAGTAGGGTTGAAATGTTCCTAACGGTGGAGGCTTCCGACGGAACCCTAGTCCTCATTGCTGGCGTTGACCTCTAACATTACTCTAACCTGACTGCTTCTTAACTGCTAGCTGCTCCAGCTGAGGCTGCCCCAGAGGAGCCACCCAAGGCTCCTGCACCCCCTCCCCCTGCAGGTAAAGTCATAAAACAGTCTCAAGTCTCACCAAGGCCTTCACTGGCATTTAGTATCTAGAGTGAATCAGTATTGATACAAGACATAATTATATTTCTGCTGTCATTGACACACGGACATAGATGCAAAACCTTTGGTGAGGTTGATTGATTGCAAGCCGTTGTAATTTATTAAGAAGTCCGTGATGCCCCTAGAAGAAACTACCATTTTAGTAGCCTTTATTGTTTGTGAATTTCAATTGATTGACAATTATGTTGTGATGTCTGACATATCTGTCTCGTCCATCGTCCCTTTATTCTACAGGTGTTCTTTTAAATGTATATAATCCTCATGTCTCTCAAGGATGTGTTCCTTCTTATTTGTATGGCAGAGCCCACCAGCGCTCCTTTGAATGTGACCGTTGAAGATGTGAACAGCACCTCAGTCACCATTAACTGGAAAGCCCCAGAGACCGTTGGAAGCTCTGGTCTAGATGGATACACCATTGAGTACTGCAAAGATGGAGGTATGTTTTAACATGTAAAAACCTCAGTGCCGTTTGTGAGACGCTTTCTTTGCAAAATAATGTGTGTGTGTGTGTGTGAGTGTGTATGTGTTTGCCTTTAATTGTGAAAAGCAAGAGTGTACATATTGTGTGTGTTTGTGTGGGTGTGTGTTTGTGTGTGTGGGAGAGTTAATGAGGCCTGTTAGCTGGCTGCAGCTGTCTTCAGTGTGTCAGGTAGCCAGATTGACTTGTACCGTATGGAGCGTTCAGCCCGTATACGGCGGGCTGTGTTTCAGCGGCTGTCACTGTATCCCCCCACGACGCTTTTAGAGCCACCTGCTCACTTTGATGACATCAGGCCTTCTGAGGTGGTATCATGTCGCCCAAGATGGCCCTCCGAAAGGAGGAGTGTTTGTAAACGGATGTCAACAGGAAATAAAACACTTAGGGGTCTCGTTAAGGGTTGACGTGTTGGAACATGCTGGCTGGGGAACATTGCGTGTTTGTGAATAAATGCCAGTTAAGTTTTCCCTGACTGTGTCACATTATGATATACCAAAGGTACGGTCCATTATCCCAGGCGAGCATGTCATTGAACCAGTACCTGCATGGTGCTAATGCTATCCCTGTGTTTCTGCACTCTGCTCCAGCCTCGGAATGGGTGGTGGCAAACCAGGAGCTGACGCTGGCCAGCCGCTATGTGGTCAAGGACCTCACCACCGGTGACTTGCTGAGCGTCCGCGTGGTGGCCGTGAACGCCGGGGGCCGCAGCGAACCCGGTGCCCTTCCCGAGCCCGTGCACATCCGTGAGATTGTCGGTGAGTACTTCTTCCCCCTGTCAGTTTGCCACGGTGGGGGTACACGATGAAGGGAACCTTAGAGATCTACGGGCATTTCCCAAAGTTCTGTGTCTGCAGCGTGTTCTGACCTATCCAAAGTGTCCCTGTGGATGGGGCTCGGGTTACAGGGGAAAGGTGAAGATGCTGGTCGATGCCAGGGTGCAAATGCACCGCACAGATGTACGCACATAAATCCTCGAGGTCAGTGCTGACAAGAGCTTTCACTAGCATTAAATTATACATACTCGACTGCACGCACCCGCACAAGTGCGAGCCCACCTTGCCAGGCTGACCAACAACTTGAGAGAACTGTTAATAGATACCAAAGTTATTTTAGCCTGTCTGTATCTCCACAAGAGTGCCTTGGAACACACTTGCCTGTCTTGACGTTGACTCCCTTTGATGTGATTTAAGGTTTAAGAAAGACCTGCTCGTGCAAAGTCACAGTACTTTTACTATAGGGCAAGCCTTTAAATAGATATTCCTGAGGGGCAGAAATGTTCATCTGAGATGTTTATATTTTGGCGGGTTTTGCTGTTTCATTTTTGCAAAGTAAATCATGCGGCCTGGACAGAGCACAAGTCTGTAGACCAACTGTCTGCCATGTTGTCCCTTTAAATCAGCCATCGGTTTTGACCCACAGTGTCAGATTACACGGGGACAGAGAACGGGTTAGACTCCAACATGGCTGACACAGACAGTAACGTGTTCTGTGACCCTAGCCAACATGGTTTTTACCCCCTGCGTGGTCTGCCTCGAGGGTGATTTAATGGCCGTGAAAGGCAGGTGCAGGAACACATTTTGCTAATGAGCCAAGTGTCAAGACACACGCCCCCAGATACATTAACTCCACTACTGCAACGCCACAGGCAACTTTCATTAATGAGAGCAGGAACAAAACCAGACAGACGTCTGACAGTAGGAGTGACAGAGCCATAGTTGGGCTAGAGTCTAAAGCCAGGCAGTGTACACCTCATTTAGCAGACCGCATGGTCACTGCTTGCTATCTCGAGAAACATAGTTTCATTATCAGCTTGGAACACCAAGGCCACTTTTGGCACTGGTGAGAAAAGGCCACGTGCAAAAGGTCTGACACTTAGCAGACGCAGGGCCTACGCCATTGGCCACTTCTTCTGTTACTCTTACCGCTTATGGCTTAAGGTTTACTCTTGACAGTTAGCTTGTGGGGAGGGGGACTCTTCCTGTCAATAATTTGTGTCTACATTTTGAGCAGGCTAACTTTGCTTCAAGTATCTCCAATTTCAAAACGTTATTTACATCGAACTGTATGAGGGGAAGAGTTGTGTTGCGTATCATGTTGAGTCCAATTACATGCAAGGGCTCTAAAATTGTACCACAGTGTATGCGTTTGAAAGATTGTTGTCGAATTTCCCTGCATGGCCTCTCACCTTGGACCTCCCAGTGGTCAACTTTTAGAAGGACACGACTCAGTAGGTGCCTGACAGGTTTCCCGCTTCAAGGATTAGACAACTTGGAACAAACAGGAAATCAGGAGGGAGAAATGCGGTCATGCAACCAGAACCTGTGGTCAACTCAGGGGACGGAAACCCAAGTCTAATTGATGGATTCTAGGTGACTTGCCAAGGATTAATCTGTCACACACGTGTGGACACCGCTCAGAAACTCAGTGACAGCCACATTACACAATACACACAAACCTACACTTCCACACAAATCTCCGCGCACATAAACAAAACATAAACACGTGCAGCTCAGCTGGACACACGCGCACATACACACATACACACACCTCTGCCGAGAGACGAAGCCATATAATAGTACGATGGCCAATGAGAGTCATTACAAGGGGGGGGGGGGTGTGGACATAGCTGGGAAGTGTGTTGATTTGCAGGGATTAGGGTGCCGGGGTCGGAGCTCGTCCTCACGCTTAACGGAGCGTGATCCCTCCAACCACACACTGACATCCCACCAACAGATTGATAGCGATGCGTGTGCCTCAAGCGACAGAGAAGACGGGAGCGGGGATGAAAATCTAGAGGAGCCGGAGCTGAGGACTGTGTGGGAAGAGAGTGAGATAGATAGGAATGACATAGGGGAGCGGCGACGGGAGGACAGACAGGTGAAGATGGATGAAGGAGGGCGTTCCGCAGGTTGGGAAGTAAGCGAGACTCGTTTAGAAGGAGAGATGAGATGTTGATCTGGGGGGGGGGGGCCTTTTGGCAGAGACACGGCAGGGCCGGCATGCGAGGCTCGGGTGTCTTGTAAGCCATGAGCTTTTTAGAGATTTGCTGTTTAGCGTAAAAACATACCAGCAAACTCCATCCCAGACATCCAACACCTCTTCGCTTAAACCATACCATCCTGATGGGAGGGGCTGCATGGGAACGCCTCGCTAGCTATGTCCAAATGCCGCAAGAGCCCAAAATGATGTGTATGCTTTTGAATCCCACAGGATTTGCAATTGTTGTCGTATTGCGGCTGAACAAATACGCCTTTTGTTTGTCGAGCAATTACAAAAAGGGGTCGGACTGATATCACAGCTCATCCACTTCTCACTCTGTTTCCCCCTATCTTAACACGAGGGAACACTTGTCGGAGTTCGTCCGCCACAGGCTCGTCATCGTGGCTATTCAGCAGCCACTTAGTGGTGGCCTCGCAACCGCTCGCGTCTCTGCCTCCAACCTGCCCCGATCTCTCGCTATCACATCAGGCTTAGGACATCAAAGTCTTCTAATGACGGTGTGCCATTGTTTTGAGCTCTCATCCTCTCGGTTCACCCGTGGCTTCCACTGGGGTTTAATGCTAAGCCGCTTGTTACTGTCTTCACTCGCTGAGCATGTTCCTGACAATGTGTCTGAAATCAGTTTGGAAATGTACTTTTTGTATCGGCTAGCTAAGCTGATGGCTACAAATAGCCCGTTCACACATGTGTTAGCTCCACCCATAAGCGGGCAGACTATTTTGAGACCGGTCGATCTGTCATTCTCATCGTTTGTCTCTCTGAAGACGTGAGCTGGAAGTTACCTTGTCCCAAACGCTTTTGTGCAGAACCATGGCCAGCTGCTATTGCTAACTGTTAGCCCATGATAAGCCTTAAAAAAAGTTATAAAGTATAAGCTTAGCACACATACAGCATTAGTGAGAGAAAATGGGCATACAGTGAAGTTTCTCAGTTTTTTTCTCACTACAACCCAACTCTAATATTTGATTGTTAGGAACCATTTCTGTTTTTTGTGACAGTCATTGTAATGTCAGATCCCCAAATATTGTTAACTAACTTTTACAATAGCTTTTGAAATTCAGAGTTATGTGTTTTGCTTTCTTTCTTTTTTTATCTCAGACCGCCCCAAGATTCGTTTGCCTCGCGTCCTCAGAACCCGCCACATCAAACAAGTGGGAGAACAGATCAACTTGGTCATCCCCTTCTGTGTAAGCTGACCCTCAAAGTGAGGTGCCAACCAAAACCAAAACCATTTGGTCCATTAAGATTTTAACAACAGATTGTCCCTCTCTTTTGTTCTCAGGGCAAGCCAAAGCCGGTGGTGACCTGGACCAAGAACGGCGAGCCGCTGGACACAAAGCGGGTCAACATCAGGAACAGCGACAAGGACAGCATCCTGTTCATCCGCACGGCGGAGAGGGACGACTCCGGGGTCTTCGAGATGAGCGTCAAGGTGGACAGCTTTGAGGACAAGGCCACTCTCACTCTCCAGATCGTGGGTGAGCCGCTCTGTCCGACGGTCTCCTTCAAAATCCCCTGCTCTCTGTCTCTAAGTTGTCGTCGAAAGGTTGACGACCTAACGTGGTGTCTGTTGTCTCTGCAGAGAGGCCCGGACCCCCTGCCAGCATAAAGCTGGTGGATACGTGGGGCTTCAACGCCGCCCTGGAATGGACCGCGCCCGCCGACAACGGCAACACGGAAATCACTGGATACACCATCCAGAAGGCTGACAAAAAGACTGGGGTGTGGCCCCCACACACACCCGCACGCACGCAAACACACCCTGCTATGCTAACTCTCCCTCTGTCTCAGTACCTATTGAGTTTCACACCCTATACTTTTTGATGGTAGTATATTATATGAGAATTGGCCAAAAATAAGTAGCTCGGAGACCTGGAGAAATCTTCAGGCTTCAGGACCGTCTTGTTCGTCCGCAAAAGGTCGCTAACTCCTATAGCCACATCCCATTAACGTTTATTTAGCGGCTGACTGTGTGTTTAAACACCTTTGGCCTCGGACTTTAACCTACCTAGAATGGAACCTTTGTCATTCTTTTGATCCAGTTAGATACACTCTACTAGATAATCCCAGACCCATCTCAACTAAGTGGCCGAGTTTGTTTTTTAGTGCCATCCCCATTGTCTTTTTGGAGGCTGTTGCAGAAGTCCGGCAAGGG
Organism: Galaxias rostratus; assembly: GCA_036024795.1. NCBI lineage: Eukaryota > Metazoa > Chordata > Actinopteri > Galaxiiformes > Galaxiidae > Galaxias > Galaxias rostratus. The sequence continues at coordinate 3,623 of JAVQJS010001289.1, read as the reverse complement.
AGATTGTTGTTTGTGAACCTTGAGTCCCTATAGCAGGGGTTAGGCTACAATTTCAACTTGCCACCCTTCAACAACTTGGAGATACACACTCACTCACCAACACAAAATACACTCACTCAAATTATACTGACACGGAGGAACAGTTTGTTGCGAGTAGTAATGCTGGGACCGATTTAGACCTTCTGTGGGGGTGGGGGTCTGAGAAGGGAGGATGATTTTTAAGGACAAGATTAATGGTCCTAATGACAACATTTTGTCAGGTCTATGAAGACGCATGGCTCAGGGAACGTTTCCATAAATGGCTAACAGAGACACGTGTTTATATAGAAAGAGAGAGAGAGTTGAGAACAAGAGACTAATGTCAGCTTTAATAGGAGACGAAAAGGGAAGCGAGAAAGAAAGCAGTATCAGGTAAAAGAGAACGAGTTTGGGGAAATTGTTTCAAAGTCTTTTTTAGGGAGAAAACAAAATTGTACAAGAAACCTCAAAGGAAATGGTGGTAGAGTGAATGATAGAGATCAGACAGACAGATGGTGAAAGTGACAGCTTATTGCCCAGAGACTGCCAGCGTAAAAAAAACTGTGAGACTCGTCATGGATATGAAACCTAGATGGTGGAAAGATAGGACAGCAGTTCAAACATATGACACGATACCCGATATATATGCAGACACAGCTGCCAAGCACCAGTCAACTGCCGAATTAATATACGGCATGAGGACAGTTTATGAATACGCACTCCTCAACTGTCTGGAGCTTAGTATTGCTCTGACTTACACTGGACCTTGAAAATGTCTTCACCTCCACACTTCATGTTCAGCAAATGCGCCGTGCTTGTTTTAGAAGAGAAAATGCATGGTCTTCTTGACGTGTTCAGCCACAACGCGTGAGATACGGTCTGGTCTGACAACTTGCTCTTGGGGTTGTCTTGCAGGTGCTCCTTCATGTGTTATGGTCATATCCATGATGGACTTTTCTTGTGGTTGTGTGCTGTTCTAGGACTGGTTCACGGTGCTGGAGCACTACCACAGGCTGAATGCCACCGTCTCTGACCTCATCATGGGAAACTCCTACATCTTCAGGGCCTTTGCCCTCAACAAAGTGGGCATGAGCGAGGAGTGCGCCGTCACTAAGGACATCGCCACCATCCAGAAAAGCAGTAGGATCAATGTGTCTCTGGATTGGCTTAACTCAGTCTATTGTGTGTGTGTGTGTGTGTGTGTGTGTGTGTGTGTGTGTGTGTGTGTGTGTGTGTGTGTGTGTGTGAAGGGGGGGAAATGGTGTGTGTGTGTACATGTGTTTGTACACGTGTGAGTGTGTGGTCTGTTTAGCAAGATGGGGGTGGAGTGGGGGTGTGGGGGGGTGAAAAAAAGTGAAAAGCCTGGACCAACAATACTTCCTAAGCTTGGCTGGAGGTCAACTTCAGTGGTACTCAGGGTAAATTTAAGAGGCTCTGACACCGTTGAGACGTTGACCGGAGTAAATGTATCCCTGTGTTTATTTCAACATTATGTGACTTGGAAGGCTTGAAAGTGTTGATGGTGTGTGTGGACCACCCGGCCTTTCTGATGCGCCCAGTGCTGCCTCTCTCCTCACACGCGCCTGTGGGAGCGTGGCGTGACACCTTCCAGCACCGCTGTCCCGTCCCGCTAAGGCTGGTCGTTGTTGTCCCCGTGTGCCCTAGAGATTGTCTACAAGCCCGTGGAGTACCAGGAGCATGACTTCAGCGAGCCCCCCAAGTTCACGGCTCCGCTCAACGACCGCGCCGCCACCGTCGGGTACACAACCAAGCTGCTCTGTGCCGTCCGAGGAAGCCCCAAGGTAGGGAAGCACACACGCACGCGCACACATACACACACACACACTTACAGGTATCCACTTCCTCAAATGTATATGATTTGAAATACTTAAACAATTAACCACTTTGGGAAACGCCAGACAAATGTGGTTTGTTCATGCAGTGATTGCGCTTTCTCTGAAGGTGCTTCAAATCAAGCCCCACAATTATCGCGCGTCCTCCCGTTACTTTGCTTCCCTTCCCATTTCCACTCAAATATGGGAATGAGAGAAGCTGACAACCCCTGATGGATCTAATGTGTCATTTAAAGTCTTTTAATTGTTAGCATAGAGTAGTTGGATAATAACATAGGAGAGTAACCCAAAAAGGCCAAGGAAAACCAGCTTTAACTCCTGCAGTAAGAGGCATTTTCACATTAATGCAAATTAGATTTTTTCAGTTAAAACAAATATAAAAATAAATACACATATCAATACAAGTATATTCTTGTTAATTGATTCAACTCATCTCATACTGTATTATGGTGATTGTTTGGTGAATGAAAAATCACTCAAGTGTGTCAAGTATAGTCAATGAGGTAATGCCGTGGCTAAAAGAATCCCCTCTTGGTGAGCAGGGCTTGGCCAGTCCCTGTGGTGTCTGGGCACGCCTAGCGACCTCCCTGCTGGTTAAACATATCGTTACAGTTGTCTCCCTCACGCAAAGGGGCTTTAAGTGTTGGCCTAGGGCTTGAAACAGGGGTTGTTTATCTGACCTACCCATCCTTGACTCCTGACCCAGGGCCACGTAGAGGGGGGAGGGGTGTGAGCCTAGCTGCGACAAACTTGGCAATGCGGCAACAGCCGAAAAGGGCCCAGTCGTCGCCGGGGCCCTGCCCCTTACATGCCTAGTGGACCGCAAGCGGATCATGATGTTAGGCACCGCAGAGGCCAACTGCTGGATGGGCCGCAGAGTAGACGGGTAGACAGAGAGGGGGAGGAAGAAAGCAGGGGTGGGGTGTTAGGCTGGCATAGAGCGTCGTGTTTCAGAGACAGCTGAGGAGGGCCTAGACGTCTCACAGTGTGTGTGTGTGTGTGTGTGTGTGTGTGTGTTTGTGTGTGCGCGCGCGTGTTTGTGTGTGTGTGTCTTTGTGTGTGTGGGGGATGCACAGTGCCTTGAAGGTCTGCGATGACATGCACCCACCCAACCCATGGTGAATCCCCCCCCAGGGGTGGGGGGACGGCAAATGGCGGGGCCGTGTGGGTGCTGACACCCAGCCGTCCCTCACCTTACCCCCGGGGCTCGAGACGGGCTCGCCATGTCTATATGTGTCCCCCTCTCCTGTGCTCGGGGAGGCTTGGGTTCTGCCACAGCAGCAGCCTAGCAGGGAGCAGCTGCTCCCTTTCTGACCCACCATGTAGTCGGCCTTGTCATAGTGTCTGTCTTTACACACTGGGAGGAGAGTTGTATGTGTGTGTCTTTGTCTGTGTGTGTGTCCATGTGTGTGTTTTTCTGTATGTGTGTCCATGTGTGTGTTTGTCTGTCCGCGTGTATCTATATGACCGTCAACACCTGGGGGGAAAATATATAAATATATAAATATATAAGTGAAAAATAATTTTCAATACAAGCTTCACAACACGCGTTTGAGGTCAACGCACGAACAGTCGCACACAACTCCGTCCCATCACGTCTGGAACGTGTGGGCGTCGGTGTGTGAAGCCTCTCTTTGTGTGTGTGTGTGTGTGTGTGTGTGTGTGTGTGTGTGTGTGTGTGTGTGTGTGTGTGTGTGTGTGTGTGTGTGTGTGTGTGTGTGTGTTTATAAGCGTTCCTTTGTCTTTGTGAGG
>JAVQJS010001280.1:0-11640 GCA_036024795.1 Galaxias rostratus | reverse complement strand
TCTGGAAGTTGGGGTTCTTACCCAGGTGGTTGTCATAGAGCTTTGCTTTGAAGGTTGCATCACTGGCCTTAGGGAACATGCACTCCTCTTCAAGGATGGACATGATTCCCATTGGCTAGGCAAAGGGTTAACAGAATCAATCAAAGTATATAATTAGGGTTTTCAACTATTGGTTCAGTGGTAGTGACTAATCCACAAGTGTAATTGTAAGACGTGAAGCTCAATTCTATGTCTGTCACAGAATGTTTTTTATTCAAAATAACCACACCAACCTTCTCAATGAGTTCAATGCAAGCTGCCAAGTCCATACCAAAGTCAATGAACTCCCATACAATGCCCTCTTTCTTGTACTCTTCTTGTTCCAACACAAACATGTGGTGGTTGAAGAACTGCTGCAGCTTCTCATTAGTGAAGTTGATGCACAGCTGCTCAAATGTGTTGAACTAAAAGAGGTTCACAAAGGTAATAGATTACTCACACACATTATCATGAGCATGTGTATTTCCTATTTCCTGAAATATTTTTACATCATACTTCTGTTAAAGTTTTTCCTTACGTCAAAGATCTCAAAGCCAGCAATGTCCAGCACACCAATGTAGTGCTGACGAGGTTGCTTGGTGTCCAGAGATAAGTTGATTCTCACCACCATCCAGTTGAACATCTTTTCATACACTGACTTTGACAGTGCACCAACGGAGTAATAGACCTAAGATGCAAACAAATTCATTGTAAAGGTTAGAAAAATATTTGAGTAGCCAGTTGTGGAACCATGTTTATATTTACTGTAAGACATTTACCTGCTGGACGCTCTGACCTTTGGTGACCCACTCATTTCCTACTTTGACCCTTGGATGACACAGACCCTTGATCAGGTCAGCAGAGTTCAGGCCCATCAGGTATGCGACTTTGTCAACATCTAGAAATCATTATTTATTTTTCAGACGTTCATTGAGTGTAAGAAATACCAGAGCAATGTAAAAAAAAAAAAAAAAAAAATCACGCATTAACCTTCAGTGCCATCAGCTTCAGCCTGCTCTTCCCTCTGCTTCTGTTTAAACTTCATGTTGCCATAATGCATGATGGCTCCAGTCAGCTTATAAATGCCATTCTTTTCCTCTTGGGTGAATCCCAGAACATCGAAGGCATCCTAGCATAACATCATTTTCCAGCATGTTATCCATATGCTTAAAACTAGAATTCTGAACATACAGAGGAAAGATCTTTATTGGACTTACATCAGTAGCCGTTAGCTCGTCACCATCATCGATTGATGCTACCGTTGTCTGACCTTGAGAGATGTAACTGTAGTCATAGGGGTTGTTGGTAATGAGCAGCATCTCTGTATTAATTAAACAGGAATTAGTTAACCTACCGCAAGAATGTAAAAAATTTACGGCGGTGGCTGTTAAATTCACTTATATTTCACTTATGTCATGATCAAATAGAATCTGTTCAAACATGGATTCATTCCTGTTCTGTAATTGAGGTAATAGTTGGCAAAAATTTTAGTTGGCAGGAAAATTATTTTGTAGGGTTATTTTCTAACATGTATATGAAGGGAACACTGATTACAAAACTGTAATAAACATTTAAAGTTACAAACCTAGGAGTTCCGGTTTCTTTTGAGACAGGATTTGGTAGAAGATGTGGTAGTCCCTCTCAGCTTTTAACTGATAAGTGACACGTGACTTCTCCAGTAGATCTGACCAAAACAAATACAAAGAGAAATGCAGTTAATTACAAATTGTTTCAATCCATTTTGGAAACTCACAGAATCTCACTGAAAAAAAACTGACTGTTTTTACTTACAAGTCTCAATGTCAGCTGATGAAAGCTTTCCACTGATTCCAAAGTGAATGCGGATAAATTTACCCTTCAAAGGATAAATTAATTAGCACTCATGAATACAAAATCAAACACACTTCAGATTATTTGTAACAAAGCAGACATCATTAACCCATTAAATTCTTAGAATATTAGATTAGGTACTTGAATCATTGAAAATAAATACATAAACTAACCAGTAAAACAGTCAACTTTTCTTAAATACAATAATACAGAAACACACATTTTGTTTGTAATTAATCTTAAATCCGGGATTGCGCTTCAGATATTCTATAAAATTGCATTGAAAATTAAATACATTAAATAGTAAACATAATGGAGATCTATCCATACCAACAGCAAAAGTATAAAGATATAATTGGTTTCAGTGCGCCAATACAAGGGAATGTAAATGTAGAGTTCTCCAAACACTGAATTTGATTCATATTGGTGCTGTGTAATTTGAATTAAGGATGCTAAAAAACTCGCTATACATCTAATTGAATGTTGCTTTAAACTAGAGAGGACTCACAAATCTGGAAGAGTTGTCATTCCTGATGGTCTTAGCGTTACCAAAAGCTTCCAGGGCAGGGTTTGCCTGAATGATTTGATCCTCTAAGCTCCCCTAGAATGAGACATATTCCATATCAAAACCTATACATTCATTACTACTGCTTTTCTTGAGTATAAACATGTGTGCCAATACATCTATGGCATGTATAGTTGCATTACGAGGAATTATTCTGAATGTATTCTGTTATAATTGGCTGGGTCACCTTTTTTTCTTGGTTTGCATCCTTCTTCGCACCCGAAGCTGCAATGCTAGCAAGATACTGAATAACCCTCTTAGTGTTTACAGTCTTACCAGCACCAGATTCTCCACTGTGGGCAAAATTATTAAAAGGTCAAAAATCTGTATGAATTTAGCAAGAATGTAGACAAATTTAAAGTAAAATCAAGGGTCTCACGTGATAAGAACAGACTGATTTTCTCTGTCTGTGAAAGAAAAATAATGCATCCTTACTCTCAGAATCAAATGGTTTTAAAAGCATTTGATCAATGCAATCTTTTGCACGTTATAAAAAGGTTTTAGTCTTTGTTCTCAGGAATAAAGAATTGCTCAGTAAGTAATGTTTGAGTCTCAAATCACGTAGGTCAAATTTTTTACCTGACAACATGTACTGGAAGGCATTGTCAGAAATGGAGAATATGTGAGGGGGAGCTTCACTCCTCTTCTTGCCTCTGTAAGCGTTCACAACTGACTGATCATACACTGGCAGCCATTTGTAGGGGTTGACAGTGACACAGAACAGCCCCGAGTAGGTCTGTGGAGGCAGAAGTGTGTTTATTACAGATTGCAGATTACTGTCAAATTAGACATGAAATAATATCTTCTGTTGGACTATTATTCCTACGTACGTAGATCATCCAGGCTGCATAACGCTCTTTGAGGTTAAACAGCACAGCAGGCTCATGCAGGAAGGTGAACATGGCCATGTCCTCAATTTTATCAAACTTTGGCGGGTTCTGGGGGTGGACGTCGATCTCCTTCAATGTTACAGTCTGAAAAAATCATTAACAGTATTAGATTGTTCTCCTCTATTTTTGCAAGAATCAGGGATGTGTAAATATGAACCCATCCTTGTAAAATAATAAAGGAATGAGTTCCTACATTATCAAATAGTTCCATTTTAAAATAAGCTCTTCATCAGAATTCTTACCTTTCCATATTCAGTCTCAACCGTAGCATGTTCCCCATCTCTGGCCGTGACCTTCCCTTTGACGTACTCCACCTCAGGATCAGGTACAAAGCATTCCCTCTTTATGTCAAAGGCCCGAGTCTGGGCCTCCAGGCGCTCTTTGTCTGACTTGCGCAGGTAGGAAGCTGCAGCTCCAAACTCTGCCATTAAGGCGTCCCCCATGTTAAGATCTCTGTTTTAGTACAAAAATGTTTTAACTGTTATTATATATTTACATGTTCAGGTGTGATCAATAAACAGCAAATGAGTCTTATCAGACTGCAGTTACAACTTCGTACAGCAATTGTGGTGGATCCCATTTGGTGTGTCTTTGTTACCAATGCATCTTGTCTGTGTGCCAGACTTTTCCTTGTCTTGACAATCTCTTTAACAAAATTGAAGTTTGATATGTAGAGCTAATGTATTTCCTGTAATATTAATCTAAAAATAATCTATCAATAAATATTGATAATAATCAGATACAACAGAAAATTGTCATTAGTATCAATGGCTGGCTGAAAGTATGTCTTCACAAAATTACCACATACCTCTTGTCGTGTCACCTCGTTGATAAATTGTAATGACCTCTACTGCAAGTAAAATCAAACAAGACAATAGAAAAGTTAATTCTCCTAACTGTGTATATTCTTCTGTATTTCTCTGAGTTAGAATTCAATGTTATCGTGTTGGAGACAGGCTTTCCGTTCTTACCTCTGGGTTGTCTGGTGCTTCCCTCCACCTCACAGGACTCTTTTTAAAGGATGTTGCTGTGCCTTATAAGTACATGCACTGTGAGATAAATATGTGCACCTTTCCAAATCAGGCAAGAGGTGTGTATCTCTCAGACCTTGTTGTCTCATGATCTTTTAGATGAAGATTGATGGGGTGAAGTGTAGATTGACAATTGGCTCAGTGTCCATTACTCCACCTCCCAAATATGGACATCCTTTATATGGTATGGATGTAGGTTAACAATGAGACCTTTCAAAGACATCCGTCTATTTCTGCTTCACTTCACATGGAATATTTGTCTTTGATTACGTATTCAATATAAATTAATAAAATAGTATCTAATTTCAGCCTAACAAAAAGTTTGAATATTTTGTACTATCTTGATAGTATTGGAACGATTGATGTTTATAGTACTAATCAATCTTCGGTCTAGTTTGTTGCCTATTTATTTTATCTTGAATAATTATCAATGTTCTCTTCCCTGGGCTAGTTTTTTGTTGCCATTGGTTTTTAAATTAGCCATTATTATGTTTTTCAATTTGTGTGTTCAAATGAAGCAGCTGTCTTTGTTCACAAATGAAAGGTCACACCACGCTACAAATCTTTGCCATCGAGAGTTCTAGCTATTGTAAGCAGCAACGTAAGCCCCGTTTTGTTGACGTGGCATTGTTTCCTTCCCAGTATCCTTGAGGACAAAGATAAACCTGTGAAATAGCTTTGAGATTCCATATACTAACTTTGTGGCCCATTGCCTGTAACAAGATGTAATTTAAGGCCCAAATCTCTTATCTCTCTATTTGTTTCCGTAATCAATAACTACTTGTGGAAGATGCTCTTTTAATGTCTCAGAGCACGTAAATAAATGTCACCTTGCCCTACTTCAAAATTAAATTTTTAACTTGGGAAACAGTCGTTCAATGAAGAAATCACACACACATACATTAATATAAAGCTGGACATTCATATTCATTTAAAACCTTCTCTTTGCTGGCATAACCGAATGACATCTTATTAGGATGGAGCTACATCAGCAATTTTATGAGTGAAATTATTTCCTAAGTTGTTTAAATGACTTTTGAAGCCATGAATGTGTCCATGATCATAATGCTTGATAATTGTGTTTAATTTGTCTCATTACTTGAAGGATAACATAGCTCAAGGGAGATCATGTTCAGAGGAAAGTGTCAAGCAACATGGCATTAAGTCACACCACACTATGGACATGTCTTCATAGGGGACTTCGGAACTTGAACTTGAACTTAAGAACTTGAACCTTACAACTTGTCACTTCAGTCTAACAGCTCTTGAGGCTTATTTTTGTACCAAGTTCAACATACCTTCTTCAGCGCCTCTTTGGTAAACTTGCGCGCAGCTGTCTTGTCTTCCCTGCGGTCAAAACTATTGATGGGGGTTACACGACCCTTAAGTTCTGTCCCAGGGAACAATGGCTATTATTAGCCGCTTGACAAATGGACTCGTGGTCAGCCTAAGTCCAGGCATCCTTTGTCTTTGAAGACTGACACCCCTGGTACATGCTCAAGTTCAAGTTCTACAGGTTTGGATTCACAGTCAATGCCGTGTTACAATCACAAACACTACCAGTCAAAGGTTTGTACACATTTTCCCATCCCCTTCAATTAATTCACTTAAGTCATTTCATAGTTATGCTTTTGCAAAAGCCATAACCTTCACCTGACCCTAAACCTTATTGAATTCTGTGGGGTGTGAGCTTATGAGGATCAATCCCAATGAGACTTCTGGTGATATTCTTTATGGAAAATGCCCTGTTATCACTCAAATCACCAAAGATTATAAGAGAACCTGGAGTTCTTTTCTTGGAATGGTGAGATTACTTGAAATATGATTTAGGTGTGTCAGTTGGTGCTTGTTCCTTTTTTTTTATTTAAATTCAGAAGTATGTCATAAAAACAGTGTCATATGCTGCGGCTGGGACGACCTTTGTTTTGCTACTTGCTATGACTACCCACAGCAACCACTGCTGTTATTCTGCAGTTATCCATTCTAGCCTAGATTCTAGTAGGTAATCTCTTCTTTTCAATCTCTATATAAGCTTGCATTTTATGAGTTTGCTTTCACAAATGTGCTAAATTGATCAAGTGTTTAAAAATAACCACAGGTGTAGAAACATAATATTTAGATAATATTTTAAAGGTCATACCAGATGATAGTGCCTCAGAATGATGGCGTTTGTCAATATTATGATGTACAGCGCATCTGCATTTTGTTTTGTTACAGCCTTATTCCAAAATGTATCAAATACGTTTATTTTCCTCAAAAGTCTACGCACAATACACTATAATGACGACTTGAAAAATTTTGCGATTTTATTAAATTAAACCACAATATCATAAGTATTCATAGCCTTTGCTCAATACTTTGTTGATACATCTTAGGCAGTAATTACAGACCCAAGTATTTTTGAATATGATGCCACAGGCTTGGCACACCTATCTTTGGGCAGTTTCACCCATTCCTCCGTAGAATCTCTCAAGCTCCAATAGGTTGGATGGGAAGCGTCGATGAACAACCATTTGAAAAACATCCCCACAGCATGGTGCTGCCACCACCATGTTTCACTGTAGGGATGGTATTATTCTGGTGATGAGCATTCAATCTTTGTCTCATCAGACCAGATAATTTTGTTCCTCAAGTTTTGAGAGTCCTTCAGGTACATTTTGGCAAACCCCAGACAGGCTGCAATGTGCCTTTTACCAACAAGTAGCTTCTGTCTGGCCACTCTACCATACAGGACTGATTGGTGAATTGCACAGATGGATGTCCTCCTTATTTCACTTTGTCATTATGGTGTATTGTTTTGTGTAGAATTTGTGAGGGAAAACATTTATTTAGTCGAAATTGGAATAAGGCCGTAACATATCAAAATGTGGGAAAAGTTTTACAAATGCGGTAGAATGTCCATGCAGGAAAGGAATTGAAAACTTGACTGTAACTTGACTTGGATCTAACTGATGACTGAACTGGACATAAGCTGTGCCTTGACTTCCTGAACCAAAATGTTTTGACTTGAGACGTCCACAAGGGGGCCTTGATACAATCTGTGCCAGATAGCTCCATGTAACTTTAGCCCTCTCCCTTTTTGATAAAAAATATTATTTGAATTAAAATATGTACTGTATATCTAGAAATTATGAATTGATTTGTGCATAGAATTGAAACTAATAGAAAAAAGTTTTTCAAAATTCTACGGTTAATTCCATTGTCTTGGAATTTTACAACTCACCACTGAGAGGTGCCGTAATGCATATAATAAGAATCTGATAAACCTAAAGCAGTTTAAGACATTGCATTTATAATGTTTGAGCTCAACTATGAAATAACTGGACGATTTTGCAGCAGTTATACTTTTTTATTTCAGGACCATGCCCTCACAAATTCAGCCGTTTGTGAAATTGTACATGATGTAGCCCAACTAACTATGAATGATTTTGTATGACTTGTACTTTTCAATAATGTAATCCCACAATTAACCTAACTGCTCCTAATTGTATCTTCAGTATTTATTGATGAATTACAAAACCTAATTAATAATTCTTTCATTTTATTTATATTGCACTTTTCAAACAACCAATGTCACTTCATAGCATCAACATTGATAACATGAAAAAAATAAACAATATACAGAAATAGTATAGCAGACAGACAGCAACAACAGTTTTAAGTTAGCGAATGTATGGTATCAGTTATAGAATAGGACCAGATTCTAAACAGTTATCGAGGGTGTGCTAGGGTGAAAGGACACGGGTTGAAAGGTTAAAGCGAATTCCAAATTAGAGGATGGGGAGTTCCATAATTTAGGTGCTGCCCTAATTTTGATTTTAAAATCATTTGCTTATTTGCAGAGGAATGTAGTGTTTGGTTAGGATGGTAAGGTTCGCGCAGATCTGTGAGGAAGGGAGGGGCCAAATTGTGTAAAGCTTTGTAGGTGAGGAGTATGGTTTTGTAGGAGATGCGCTGGCTGACTGGAAGCCAGTGCAGATTTAAGCGTATGGGGGTTATGTGCTCGGAAGATTTTCTAAAGGTAAGAAGACGAGCAGCAGAGTTTTGAACTAGTTTGAGTTTACGGAGGGAGGTTGCGCTGATTCCAAAAAGAAGGGAGTTGTAGTAATCAAAACGAGAGAAGATAATGTTTCGAGGATGGATAAAGGATCATTTTACCATGTTATTGATATGAGAGCTAAATGAAAGAGTGGAATGCATTAATACGCCAAGATTGCATACTAGAGGAGTGCTGCTACTTTTCAGTTTGAGTCTGACATGCATCCAGTGGTTGAGGAGCCTCAGGATGGAACCCTGGGGACACCCCATGTGACTGGGAAAGTCTCAGAAGTGAATATGTTAAGTGATATGAATTGATGTCTGTTTGTGAGATGACTGAATAAGAGAGAGTGCAGTGCCCTCAACACCAAACAATTGCAGCTCAGATGTAAGTAGTCTGTGAGACACTGGGTCAAAGGCTGCACTAAAGTCTAAGAGAATGAGAATGTTGAGGGCCCCAGCATCCGTGGAGGTGAGATCATTGGTAACCTGAATGAGGGCAATTTTTGTGCTGTGGGATGTGCAAAAACACTGACTGAGGGGGCACAAACAAATTATTGGTACATAGAAATTGTTGTAACAGAGATGTAATAATGCGTTCCAAGGTTTTTGCCGAAAGCTTCTAGTTACAACGTGAACTTTATGAAGTACAGCTAAGCAGAAATATATGAAAAATTATTATTGCAACTACTTTTTTTGTTGTTATTGCTTTGTTTTGGTGAGGGTCATCTTTCCAAAACCTAAAGGGAAACTGAATGAATAATCAGTCAGTTATTCAATGTAGGCCTACTGCGGTGTATTCACAAAATAATGAAAAAACTATGTGGTTAGTGAGTATACACATACTGAATGATAACTTCTTTCATCAAATGGTTTATTGTTTGCAATAAAGTATATGCAGGGCTTCAGTGGTACCAACACTTTTGATGAGTAAAATATGAAAGTGTTACGTACCTCATAAAATTACATACAAAGTTGAAAGACGTTGACATGCAGTTGAAATTTGTCAAGTTCTTTAGGATTATATTTTAATAATTTTAATTGTCATTTGCCCTTTATAAGTTTTGGTCACTTTCCCTTTAAGTTTTCAGTGATATCACATGTTTGTGAGTTGACCAGAAACAACAGGAGTGGTCAGTCAGTGTGAGTTACTCAGTACGTTGTGTTTACTCTACATCAATGTAAGAACTTCGTGCAGAACCTTGATATTGTTAAGACAATTAAGAGTCAGATGATGCAAATCAGCCACAAAATGAAGTTGTCTTGTTGTACATATACAAAGAATTGCTATACTATGTAATTTTGATGAAGACTTCCTGATTTGGCATTATATCAATGTAATAGACTCAATAACATATCTAGAGCTATATGTAAAATAAATTACAAACCAATGTATGAACTGACTTTTTTTAACAAGGTACTCTTCCTGCAGTGCATTTCTCTACAGTTTGTTTATGTCCCGTCTCTGATTAAGGGTTGAGAGTACATGATACATCACAATGAGTCCTGAAGCCACAGACTACAGTAGTCAGACTAAAAACATACTCAGCTGAGCCAAACGGCATTACTTATATCGTTTACAGTAAGTTCCTACTCCTTCATATTTACTGCCACCTTATTGATTAAGCAGTTCCTATACTTCTTGTTGTTTGACAGCTTTGACAAGTGTTGACACATAAACGTTGTGGCGTGGCTCCTCCTCATTTTAAGATATGTCATCATAACAATTTTAAGCTATGGTCTTAATGATACGTAACCTAATTATTGCTTCTTTACGCTATAGTCAACTAGCTGTCTTCAAAACACAGACAATGAAGAGTGCAGCGTATATCCCAGATTGAGCTCTAGACAGGCAATACAAATATTCCAGGTTACTTAAAAAAGAATTACTTAGAAGAATACTTTAGTATGATGAACTAGACTGACCCACTACCACTACCAGTTATTTTAAACGGATGAGTAAGAAAGAATGTGAGATCCAAATAGGGTCTTAAGGTCCTAATGGGCAGGTAATTTGACCGTGCATACAATTAGAGATCCACAGTAGCTATATACCCAACTTAAACTATTAAGCATCTTTCATGAAACTAAAAGGGTGTTGCTTTCGTTTTTTTCCACATTGTGGAAACACCTCACACCTCTTGACCTCTCCTATGTAAGCCCTGGTTGTTGGTGTAGACATTTCCTGTATCACATCAGACAGAGATTTGACATGGTTTGGATTAGGGCCAGGGACAGTCTCAACAGGCTTGAGGTAATTCAATATTTCTATTAAATAAAAAAAAAGAAGACATTTCACAGAAATCAAAATGTTACTATCTTTTACTGCAGTTGGCCTTCAACCTAGGCTTCGTTACGTTATTCAGTGCTATATAAGGTGCTAGGTACATTGCGTTTCTTGTCAAATGAATAGCTATTTTTCACACCAGACACACAAACCCTTTGAGTCCAATAAATCATAACAATCTTAATAACAAAATGTGGTCCTGTGATGCTTTCAGTTCGGATAAAGGCTGATGATGGTGGTTAGGAGTGTGCAGGCATCCGACATCTTTCTCTGACCAAAAAGGGAGCTCGATGCAAGGTTTGGAGCCACAGCTCCTCTAAATCACCCAAAATATTCACAGTCCTCCGCACAGCTGAGAGAAATGGAATGGATGATATTTGGCACCAGCTCTACCAAATTCCATTGTTAGAGGGGACTATAAAATTAGATGTTGGGAACATTGAGAACCACCTCCCTTCAATGTTTCCCATCCGTCCACTGAAACTGTCTTACCGGTTGCATTGGACAGATTCAATAATGTTCAGGTTGGGCGTTTAGGTATCCGGGTTGGGTGTGGCCAGCAAAGGCACGTTATCCCTCCTCCTTCGGCCCAGAGGGGGGCGTCGATACTGGTCTCCCTCTGCCAGTGTCTGGGGAAGGGGTTTCCGTTTGCTTTCCGGCAGCAAAAGGATGGACAGAACTGCCAATAGGGCTAGAGAGGAGTAGACTACGTGGTGCAGGAAGTAGCCGTAGTGGTTGCGCAGGTCCATGAGAGGGGAACTGAGGCGTCCAACACACCCCAGAGCTAACACAGAGCCCACAGCGCTCGCCCTGCAAAAAGAAAAGCGACAACGCTTGTCTGGATAGCCATAACATTTGCAGAGTAGGATAGCTTACTTTCATCTCAGAAATATTGCTAAGATAAGAAACATAATGTCAGTACATGCTGCAGAAATGCTAGTTCATGCTTTTGTTTCCTCCAGGTTGGACTATTGTAATGCT
>JAVQJS010001244.1:0-15982 GCA_036024795.1 Galaxias rostratus | reverse complement strand
AAGTTATCAGAATAGGCAGAGAATGTTGGATACTAAGAACAATTAGGGAGTAGAGTTTGAGATGTGATATATTGGAGGCCCCAATGGGTGAAGCAACTATAAGCTAATGCTTGCAATGGTGGTAACTCATTCTGTTTGATTGTCTCACACGACACGTAAAGTTACTTCACAGAGGCAAAACAGGGAAATAATGCGGGCGATTGACAAGAGAATATAGAAAGTAAGGGTCATAGTTAAAGACATCTGATCTGGGGTCAAGCAATTTCATGCCCGAGATTACCATAGGAGAAGATGATGGTACAAAGTGCGAAAGGTGTTATGCTAAAATATACAGATACCAAGAACCACTGGACGAAAGTAAAAGGTGATGATGGAAATTGAGGGTTGTCTATTTGCATTTTGGGGGAGTTGCCAGAACTTGGGGTAGACCTAGAGAAATGAATTTAAATAATTAACCGTGCTGTACAATTCAGTGTGGATCCTACAGGCCAACCCGGCTTTCCAGGCTGCTGAGGAAAGCCTGCCCTTCGGAGCTTTTCACAATCGACTCCCAGTGTTTGTATTTGAAACAAATCGTCCTCCGTCGGAAAAGACGCGACGGTGGGCCTTATTAGGAAGGAATGACTATTATTAAACTGGTAAGTACACAAATGATCGGCAGATAATTAAAACAGAGTGGCACTTCGCGCTTGTTTGAAATGCACACCCTGTTTCTTGAACCGAACTGGGGAGATTAGAATATCTCACAAACTACGTTGAGATGCATTCCCAACCAAGACAATGCCAGGTAATAAGTACACTCAGGGACCGTGCCTGAAATGAATCTGAACCGGCTTACTTTACCATCATTTAACTGTAATTAAGTCACACACAAAGGATCCACTCAAAGATTGGAACGTACTTTTTGCGTCTAAATCTCATTCTACATCCTTAATGAAGGCACTTCATTGCATTTCGAGAAAATGTCTGATATATTGTTGGGGGTTCATGAATGCTTATTGGGATAGAGCTGCTGCTGCAGTGTTGTTTGCAGGAAAGAAGCTTAACGAAGTGCAGCATGTGAGACATATATACTGGGAGAAGTAATTAACTGTTGTGATAGTGGCCACCAAATGATCGTTAGGTAGAGGCTTAGCAAAGCAACAGGTAGCTAGTGGCCCAGTGCCAAAGGTGATGTATGCCAGATGTACACTGCGAGAAGTGATTAACCTCCATCGGGGTAGTATAGTTGTCACAAACAGTTGAATAAACGGTCATTCCTAGCTATATTCATTTGTTTTATTCAATTTAGTTTCTTTTTATGGTCGTCTGTCCTCTTCCTTGTAAGTTTTTTTTCCGATTGCCCTCTGTAAAGCACATGGAATGGCCTCTGTGTATGTAATGTGCTGTACAAATAAAATGTGTTCGATTTGATACCAAATCCAAAGAAGTGTCCTGTGTCAAATGTTCGACTTTCGGGGCCGGGTCCCGTCAGCGGGCCGTGGACTCCCTCCCTCCACCGGCACCCCTCTGCCGTAGCAAGAGAGAGCGAGCGAAAACGGGAGGGCACGACAGGCATTATTTATTAATGGGTGGTCCCCCCGAAAGCTCTGTAAAACATCCTGTCCGGCTCCCGGAGGTAATCGCTCGGCTTCGAAGCAATTAACGCCGGACGACTGGAAGGCCAACCGCCGGGCTAAAGCGGCCGACTCACAGCCGCTGCTTTACAGCCTTCACGGCTGGAGGGACAGGGCCCCCGAGGAGGGACCGTCTCCCCCCAGGTCAGAGTCTCCGGCCCAGCCTCGAACCTTCTACGAACCCCCGGCGCTCGGTGAAACCACCCAGGAGGCTCACGCAATCACCGCCGTCAGACGGACTGTCTCTCTCTGCCCGGGCTCCCCCGCAAAAACAAGATATTCTTGATCTCAAGAGAGGGCCTCACCGGTTAAACAGAGGTCACACATAAATAAATAAAGGATACCCGCTCGGCGTTGCTGAGAGGAAAGCAAGGCGTATGCGTGTCGGTGTGTTCCCTTGAACCTGGCTGAGGAGCGGTGCTCAAACGGTGATGTGGTGAAATGGCCATGCATTCGTCAAGGTCTCTGGGAGAGAGAGAGAGAGAGAAAAAAACCTGACTCTTGGACCAACCTCTACAGACTCATGGGCGGATCATAAAGCGACGAGGGTCTTTTGAGCAGATGCAGTCATCGCGGCCCTCGATGGCTTCGGGGTAAAGGGGAGACCTTGTAAAATCAGACCGTTCCCTCATTGACCGTTGCCATTCCCCCGACGAAGCCCTTAGTATCCTTCGTTTTGCCATCGATCTTCACGTGAGCCTTTAACAGCCATTGGGGGTTGCCAAAGACCTCGTAAAACCAACGAGGACCATGTCTAATCTATCGGAGGAACGGTCTTGAGCCGGTGTCATAAGCACGGCCTAAGTGATCCTTAATAAAACCTGGTTTTACATGTCTCTCCGGCACATTCCCATAAAACAAGAGTGTGAAGGTTTTTGTTTTTTTTCTTTTGTTTTTGCTCTTTATTCTACCTATAGGCTTATAATTCCGTACCGCCCCCTTTACCGACCCCAACCTTTGGACCTTTACGTTCCCTCCATCCATACTTGCCGGGCTGATTCGAGTGCCTCTTTGAAACATCTGAGCCCTTGAATTATCATCTTCGGTTTGCTTTTTTGCCCGGCCGACCTAATATCCCCCAACTGCCCTCTCGGCCCATAATTATATTCATGTGATCTGATGAGAACACACAGACGAGCGAGAGAGAGAGAGAGAGAGAGAGAGAGAGAGAGAGAGAGAGAGAGAGAGAAAGAGAGAGAGAAAATAGCTCTGTGAATAACTTATGAGTGTTCATCTTCAACTTCGGGCATTATCATGTATTAGTTCCACTCCCCTGCCATGTCGTGTCCACCGTCGAGGTGGGTTACGTAACAAAGCCATGCAGAGAACAGACTATTTCAGGACGGCTGCCTGGGCTTCGTTCGGGGAGTAAGCAATGCCTCGACGTCAGGACAAAGCATTACGTTTCTAGGCACACAGTGTCGAGTATTTACAGATCAAAAGTAATCTGGTTGAAATGTGCGGTTGGGTAAAATACAGTGCTTTAGTAAGGTCAATGGGGTTACTTTCAACATTTTGTGGGACCTCATAATAGTCCACGCGATACAAATTACAATTCAGGGTTTCTTCATTAAATTGATGAAAAATGTGACCACATTGAACAAAAGCGATCAGGTTTTGGCTTAAATGTATAATTACATTTTTTTTTTTTTTTTTTTTTAAAAAGATATCAAATGTTGTACATTTATTTCCATCAATTTAGACTAACTAGTTAAATGATACTAGATTGTCAAAGTGCCAAAGTAATTCATACACTGACAACATCTTATAAAACACTAATCTGAGGTATTAAAAGAAACCATCCATTAGCTATACCGCTTATCCTACGCAAGGTTGGGAGGGGGGATGGGGGGGCTGGAGCCTATCCCAGCTGACATAGGACGAGAGGCAGGGTACATTAAAACTCCTATCCAGCTAATTCATCAAGAAAGTCATGTTTTCCACGTATTCCATGCTGCTGCAGGCCACAAGCACTGTTGTCCTGGATGTATGAGTAAGTTGAAGCAGGTGTGGACGAGGCTACCATAAAGCTAAGAAGCATTAGACACCTGGCCATCACGTTAAACCAAAAGAGCATTATTCACGCAATCCGTGTGCTATCTCCTCTTAAAGGTGTACATTGAGAATGAGGCCAGGGCCGTGCAGGCCGACTTAGCTCCTCCATTTTAAACTGGTCAATCCGTGTCTTTGTGGATCACGTTTGGTGCACCGGGGCTCAGCCATGTTGGAACCGCAAAGGACCTATGCCACACTGTCGCTACAAAGCTGGAACCGCCTAATAAGCTCAAATATCTTTGTAACCAGCATCACTAAGAATACCCTTCACTATTAGTAAGAGGCCTAGTCCAAACCCTGAAAAAGGTGCTTAATCTCAAACGTGTTGCAGCTCACGTCGAACATTCTTTGTGGCCATACTTTACCAAATTGTGGCTGGGCTGTTGCTGATCCTACGTACCTGTAATTGCACTTACATTTGACTGGTGTGCATCTGACAGGGCATTCATATAACAAACTGACTTGTGGCAAAGATGGTGACCCATGGTACTGAGCTCTTTGCAACCCACTCTACATCCTAATCGTTCGTCTATGGAGAGTTCCCTGGCTACGTGCTGAATCTTAAACACGAGTTGGCAGTGGACGTGGCTGAAACACCTGACCTCAGTGTTTGGCAGGGGTGTCCACTGAACTCTAGCCATGTTTCGCATACCTCCCTCGACCCATCTTTGCAACACCAATTACTGAGCCCATAGCTGAAGAAGCCAGAGGAAGGCAACAGGGGGAGGAGGCATTCGCAGACGAGGAGCGAGTCTCCTGTTTTCCCCCCCTTAAGAAGCCCCTGATAACGTGGCCTGCGGCTGTGCGCCTGCCAGGGCGGCTGTAAAATAGATAAGCAGGGGTGCAGCGCTATCACTGATCCCTCGGTTGCGAGATGCAATCTGCCGGCCCATCACTCAAAACTCTGGGGGCCCCGCTTCTACGCTCGCTACCTCCCTGCCCGGCTGGCGTCCTCATCCGCCTGTCCTGGGGCTTTAGGAATTTTAAATATATGCTGCCTGTCCCTCTCCCGATCCCCATTGATTATGTGTCAATCCGGCCCCTGGCGGCCAGTCGATTCTGTATCAGGGAGGGTTCTCCCAGGCTCGCCGGCTCCAAAGTAATGAGACTACTTTGGGGACATAGCTTGCTCGCAGGTAGGGCAGCACAAGGGAAGGTGAGAGGTACAAACGCTCAAAAACATCACGCATTCCATTCCTCACCCGCAGAAAACGGGGGACATAAAGACCACTCATTCCATTTAAGTCAATTAGTTTGACACACTGCTATAATTGAGCTGTGTACCTTTCCATATCAATACATTACACGACAGTTATATCTGCGTACCGGAATCTAAATCCCCGGCGATATCAATCCACAACACGCTCCTTGTTGATTTGATACCCCAACCAAGGGAGGCACTTGTGAAGTGTAAAGTTGTGAAGCGGGCCCTCCGCCTGACACGTGTGCGTTTGGTTTGTTCCCTATCAGATTTGACGGCTCGCTGGTCTGGGACCCCCTCAAGGCATTGTTGGGCATTAGACAGATATTCTGATTGCCATGCTCGTGATAATTCACTTCTAATGAGAATTCCAGTCGACGACGGCGAACAGCACTCGGAAACACTTTGCAATCAGGGCAGTGGCCATTGAGAGCGAGCGAGGCTTTAGCTTTGGAAGTGCGCCTGGCCTCGTCTGTTAGGGACAAACTGTGTTTCTTGGCTCAGGCAGATTTTTGTGAACATAAACACATCTTCCTTGACAGCAGATAAATAAAAAGGCATAGAATCCTATGAGGAATGGTTTCCATTTAGCAAAAAATACCTTCAAAAATAATATAAGAGCAATATTAGTTCATGAAAAACTGAGTTCAGACTCCATGGTTACTTCTTCTTACCCATTCTGGCACTATGTATCTGCAAATTAGTTACCCGTGAACCATAAGAATATTACGTGACACACGCTGTGCAATAGAGTAGGCAAATCCTGCAGATTTCTTTTTTCCTCACAGAAGGAATCATGTCACAAACCCACCATGAAGGAAGGGAGTGAAGATACACGACTTCCAATCATAGCAGAACGAGACAGATATGAACGATTTGCGATAATATTTCTTGACGCCACTCGGTGGACGTTGAAGTTCAATCATAACCGACGGGCACAGCTATGACAGCTTTTTCTGTGTCGCTTAAATTGTGTGTGTGTGTGTGTGTGTGTGTGTGTGTGTGTGTGTGTGCAGGCACACCCACACGCTTGTTTCAAGGTCTTGATTCTCCTGGTTCCTCTTTAGTTGAATTATCTTATCCTTTCTGGCTGCCAGCAGAGCCACAAGTGTACCTTCACTTACTGTGGTCTGGGAAGAGAAAGGGGTTCAATGTTATTTGTATAACACTTTTCACACATTTCATATACCACTTAGGCAGTTAAGATTTTACACAAGGCAAGGGGGCACATACAAAGTAAGGAATAAAAGAATAGGAAGAGACACCTGAGACACCTGCAAGAGTTCCAAGATACACTGTGTTTTGTATGGTGGAAAACAAACACTGGCGCCTACCTTTATAACTCCTCCCCCTGTGCCGCCTGGGGGGTGATGTAGGAAGAAGGAGGGCAGTCCCAAGGCTTTACACAGCCAGTCCATCACATGCATCTCCAGCTCCGTGGATGCAGGACAGGAAGCCTGTCCAAATTAACACATCACCACGATGCACATTTATACTTTTTAATTATAGACATTTTTAATAACACTGATCTAATTACAAGAGATCCAGCCACCATGTTGCTATTGTGCTTTACTCACAACTTTCAAATGTCTCTACTCCTACCATATTATACGTATAATAAATAACTAAATATGGAGATGTTTAGATATTATCAAAAAAAATTGCATTTTCTGTCAGATTAACAGTTAGCACTAGTTTTTTTTACTTGAGGGATGCAATTATAGTGTATTTTCTGATCTGATGTTTTAATGACCCATTGTTTCTACAGAAGAATTATCCAATTTGGGGATGTTTTTTACGTATATCGCCAGCTCATATATGGACCTGGATGGTACTGACAATACAATGACAACAACAACTACGATCATTACCCAGGTGAATCCAAGGCAGTTGATGACATCTGCTAGCATGTCTCCCAGCATTGAGGGCCAGGACGTCAGAGCGGCAAAATAGGCATGCATGTGTGGACTCTGCCAGTGAACCACCTGAGAAAAAGCCCTCATCGTCACATGTCACAGACTCTTGGATGGTAAAGGGGGTATGTAATTACAAATAGAAACCCTGCTGTAAGGTCTTACCCCTGGCATGATAACCTTCTCTATGTCCTGGAAGATACTGTCCCAATGTTCTGGCTCCATAGGAGCACTGTCAGGGATAAGCTCCTTCATGTAGCCTGGCTTGACATCAGGAATCACTCTCCTCTCCCGAATTGAGCTTAGATACTCTGTGATGTAGTCCACCAGCTCCTTGCCTATGGCCATAAACCACCAAAAAAGACTGGCACAGTTAAGCACATAATTGTCTGCAGGAAAAGTAGTAAAAGCTCAAGGCAGCAATTTTATAATTTCAAAAAACAAATTCCTAATCCACCAACGATTTCACATAAATGTTGGTAGGAGAGTCACATGCAACAGATATCAGACACCAGTATTACCTCGCCGATTATACTCCTCTGCTTGCATCCTTCAAATGAAAAGCTCTGTTGTGAGATGTTGACTTTCTGTTTGACAGGTGGTTGTTTTGTTGGAATTGTACGAAAAGATCACAGGCCTAAATAGACCGATTGATTGAAAGTGACGTCCAATTGCTTTGTCTGTCACTGATAATCTGTTGTGTCATTATTGTATCAGCCCAATGGACATCTTGGTGTTAGGCACAGTGTTCTAATACATCACACGCTATAATGTATCTGATACTCATTTGACTTCAAAACAACTTGGTGTATAAGCCTCAGCAGATGTAACTATAAATGTTCTGAGTAACTACCCAACATTTCACATTTCAGTAGTCTATTTTATAAAACGAAAAGATACGTTTTTTACTTATTTTTTGCCACCCCTCGGTGGTTATTAACCTTCTTGAGTCCCATCACAATAATTGCCCTCAATACAATTGCAATAAAACCGCTGACATGGTTGTTCCTCATGACTCTACCATTGAGGGTTTTGAGGTCTATTTGAAAAAAGTTGCCTAAAGTAACGTAGGGGTGTACTTTTTTTTAGGTCCGTTAGCATCCAGTGGTCCCGATCTCCAGAGATATAGCAAAACAACACGAAATTAAGTGCCTAGCATAATCGTAGAATCACTTGCGCATTGCACCAAAGCAAAATCCGACCGGTGTTCAACTCAATTTAATGGGTTATTTCGTTTTCTATAAATTAATTACTATCCCATACAAACGACTTAACTCACATCGTGCATGGGGTCTTGAAAGAACCCCCACTTTGATATAAAATCCGTTGATCAAACATTTCTGCATCTGCATAATCTTCTTACTTTTCACACATTTACGTGACCGGGTCGTCATCGATGTCTGTGACGGAGAAACTAGGAAAGGTGTGCACTGAAGTACCTGCAGTCACAAATGCCTGAAGCTTGATTAAACAGTGTGATCCAACATCTTAAAAATACATAAGGGTGATTTATTTCTAATGCACGTCAGATGCAGCACATATTGTTGTTTCATATTGTTGACAACATATTGTTGTCTGAAACAAGCATTTACACTGAAGACTACTGTTGATTTAATGTCGCAAGGCTGCAACAGTTTTGATCGTATTCTACTTATAATAGATTCAGTGCAACTTAAACACATGTGTAGTGGGTTGTTCTGGTATCCGTCAATTTAAACCTAAAACTACGAAGTATGCGTAATATTATGCTCATGCCGCTGTTTGCGAAAGTAGCCCATCCTGAGGGGAGGCTCACAATGTCAGAACACCGCCTCATCAACATTGACAAGAACGTATTTTTTTGTCAGTGCTGTTGAAAATAAAATTTTGATAGGTCGCATAGTCATGCAAAAGGTCCGGGAACAGACATCATCTACAGATTTGGACTGGAATGGGGGCAGAACCATTCATAATAGATACGGGCCGGTTCTGGTCCCTGTTTTGACCAGCAGTTGCCGTACATAGTTCTGGTCCCTGTTTGTACCAGCAGTTGCGGTACATCCGGTCAGGATCCGGCCAGTGTCATTTGTTATGTTGTTGTTTTTTGGGTTTGTTTTTTCTTTTGAGAGACAGCCTTATATTTTGTGTCTAATTCTTATTCCCATGGGCTTTCAATGCAAACTCTGCAGGGATATTTCCACCTGAAAAGAAGATTATCTTGCAGTTCTCTGTTACTGCAGGCTTAATATATGAATACCTATCGCTATTCCCAATGCATGCGGGCACTTCTTGCCAACTTTGCAGGAACACATACCACCTGGAAATAAGATATTCTTTCTCTATCCTGTTCCTACAGATTTGATAAACGAGGATCTGCAATAATCTATTGTGTCATTGATGTATCAGCCAATTGGACATCTTGGTGGTAGACACGGTGTTCTAATACATCACACGCTATAATGTAACTGATAGTCATTTGACTTTAAAACAACTTGGTGTATAAGCCACAGCAGATGTAACTATAAATGTTCTGAGTAAATGCCCATCATTTCCCTACTCAGCAATTCATTTTATGAAACAGATACATGCTTTTAACCACTTTTTGCCACCCCTGTCAAATAAATTAGAGTAAAAGTACTTTCCAGTGTGAAAAACATGATAGATTGTAAAATAGTGAAATACATCTGCTAGAAAAGTAAATCAATTAGATGAATGCCACACAAATTTCTTCAACATCCAAAATGCTCAGCTTTATTTCAAAGGCTGTGTAATTATATAATTATTATGTGTAATTATGCAATTACTTATTTTATATACATTTGTAAAAAAAAATGTTAAAATTGTCATTATAGTGTATTATGAGTAGAATTCTGAGTATTTAATCCATTGTGGAATAATAACAGAATGTGGAAATAGTGAAGTACCATGAAAACTTTATGATTGCAAGGTATTAAGATGGCAAATATGCTCGAGAGTAAGATTAAGTGATCCTAATTTTGAAAATTGAAGGATGCATTGGCCTGGTGGTGTTCTGCCTGAAAGAATGTACAAAAATTCATTTTAGCAAATAAGTGTGTGAGTAGTGAGTGCGTGTATAGTTAAACGGATGTTCACAAGCAGATAATCCATAAAATATGAGATCTCATGTGTTCAGATATAAGAGGTGACCCTAAGACACATCCGCATTATTTGCATGCATTACAAATTTCCATATTCATGTTGTCTTGTCGTAGGATAACGGACTCCATACTTCATCCATTACATTTTTAGAAGCTGATCATAAGCTGGTTCTTTGTCTTCTCTTATTGTCTTTTCAGACAGAAATCTCTCTCACCCATGAGCTGTTAAAGAGAATGACCTGCTTATACAAATATTTAATTCATCCCTGCAGAGATTTACAACAAGAGCCTGATCCACTTCTGTGTGACTTTACAGCATACTACTTTGGATGACATTGTCAGGGACTGGGGCATCATCACCAAAATGGCTGCCAAGCTACTGGCAGAGAAGAGCAACCTCAGTGACAGAGGCTGCATCGAAAGCGTTGCCGAGAGAGTCAATTGGAAACACATCTGACGGGTTACCCCCTGAGCTTGCCGGTGTAACTCTAAGTAGTGACAAGGCCTTTACAAATTCTACATGCAATAATGACTATAAGACTAAAATAGAGGAAATAAATCCTCCAGATACTAATTTTAACATAGTATCTCTGAATAGAAAATACCTGGAATTGGTAGAGGAGAGCTATGAGCTCGCAGCTATAATGGTGAGCCATTTGGATGTACCAACATCACATTTCTTTCTGGTTGTAATAGCAAAGTTATTCCCGAGTTAAGTAGGGCAAGCTTCGATCTCTGCAAAATACACTAAGCTAAAGCCTCTGTCCTCTATCACAAGAAAGCCTCCTCTCATAAATATTCCTTGGACATCCTCTGGTACTCAGGGTAAAAAAGTCTTGAAGAAGTTTAACATTGTGCCGAGTTTCTGCCAGCTTTGGGTGCACTGTGGCAGAGACCAGCTGTGCTGCCCACTAAAGGGTCTGCAGGTTGGTCCAAAAACTGGTAATCTACATATTTGACCAACTACTGCCCTGTAGTAACATGGGGCTGGTGTTACTTTGATTGCAATCAATTGCTTTTATCTTTCATTTTCATCACTGAAAGGTTTCCATCATTTTATTTCTTATTTTGTATGTTTCACCTCCAATTAAGCAACTTGAATTGCTTGTGTATGACATTTGCTACATAAATACAATAAAACATCAAACACACACACAGCATTTAAAGGGTTGATCGTTAAGAAAATGTGTCCAATGCCAAGCCATAATAAGGTCTCTGCAAGTGGTCTGCTCTTTTTCCCCTCTAGGTTGGAGTCTGGGTGGGTGTGCCACAAGAAGAAAGGGATGACAGTGAAGGGCAGCAGTGTGCATCAGCAGTGAGCAGTGGGGAGTAGCAGTAGAAGCCAATGTTGAGTGAAACTTTAATGTAAGATCCCATTAACTTAGTAATCGTATGTGTGATGCAGATTATAGACCTAAGCTTTCATGCCTGAACTATCTATTAAAAGGCATTGAGTAATTTGCATTTTATATTTTACATTTTCAGTTGTTACATTTTATCATTAGCTCATATGCCTGAAAAACATGTTTTACAAGACATAAAAAATATTTAAGTCAAAATAACCTGCAATGCAAATATTGCAATTCACTTTACATGCAGGGTTAAAATGTCTTCTCATACAAGCTATTTATTTCACAAATTCATTAACTGCACCTTTGCATATTAATATATATGTTTTAAATGTACCAAAACATTAAAAAGTAGTTTAAAATTAGACATTTTAAAATCGTGTTTTGCCGTCTAAAATAGAGTTGTAGATTGTCATGGTCATGGGGATGTAGCTATTATTGTCTTCCATAAAGAAGAGCTGATCTTGGATGACAGCAGGGTTGAACCCTTCCTCTGCTAGTTTTATTTTAACCTGTTTATATGTTCCAGTCACTGTCAGCGAGCTCTGCCAAGAAAAAAATTATCTATTAGTCAGCGTCTTTGGGTGTTTTGAAAAGCGCTTTATAAATGTAATGAATAATTATTATTATTATTAGAGGTAAAATTATTTTACGTTCAAATTTGTCACATTAATTCCCAACCAATACGTAAAACATCAAATCTGTATCACCAGCATTTAGGAAGAAAATTTAGATTTCTTTTTATTGATTGTGTGAAGCATTCATGTAAATACTATGCCTACCTGTAAACGAATAAAGTACGGCCTTGCATAGCTAGGGAGGAAGGCTTTGACATGCTGGAATGTGGCATCACAGTTAAACACCATACCATCCTTCAGAGTAAGTGCTGCCATTCCAATCCTGCCCTCGTGACCTGTGCATTAAACAGCAAACCAATACGCTTGTAGTGCATAAACACGTCTCACAAATTTAAAAGTTGAAAATCAAACAAAAAAATTAATTTAATTAGAATTTGAAGGACAATTGATAAGCGGTGACTAAAATACTGTTGACATGTGAAAGAAGCGAGGAAATTACCTGGCACTTTTACTCCGTAGACATTGGCTTCCTCAATGGAATCCACCATGAGCAAATGATCAGCGACTTCAGTGGTTGCCACATTCTCTCCTTTCCATCTGCATGCAACGACGTCAACAAATTAATACAATGAACTCTGAAACTTCAGGTAATAACAACATCTTTCAATATAGTTGTGCTATGTGTTCTTCACTGACCTGAATGTGTCTCCAATGCGATCCTGAAAGTAGACAAAACCATCTTCGTCTATTTTAAGGAGATCTCCGCTGTTGAAGTACATATCTCCTTTGACAAACACATCTTTTAATATCTTCTTCTCAGTCTGTTGGCGATTCTTTGCATAGCCCATAAAAGGTGTTCGTTCAGCAATTTTGCCTACTAACAATCCGGTTTCTCCTAAGAAAAACAAAGTGAAAAAGTAAATTAGGGAAAGCTTGAGAGGAAAAAAGCATCATCTGTGCAGCAAAGTAATGTTAGATGTTTTACCAGTAGGGACTTTAAGGCAAAATCCATTGGGGTTTCTGACTGGTTCCTCTTTCTCTGTATCATAGCAAATCAATGCATATCGGTAAGCAGCCTGAAAACAAATATAAATCATAACAGAAATGACATCCCAGTGAATCTCTTACAGCAACAGAAATTATGTACAGTAATTCAACACAAATTACAATAGTAATTTAGCGATGTCTGATCCAAGAGCATTTTAATGTCTGACCTTATGGAGGAAGTGCTCTTTCCCTATAGCCCCAACCTTTCCTATGTAGTTAACAAAACCAATATTTCCTTCTGTTGATCCATAGCATTCACAAATACGAATGTCACCAAAACGCTGCAAAAATTCTGTCCAGGTGTCGGCTCGTATCCCATTCCCTATGGCCAATCTGACCTTGTGATCTTTATCATTGTCTTTCTGGGAATAAATGAAAAGCAGAAAAAAATATTCTGAAATTACACAACCTATAAATACATTTGTAGCCGCGTAATTCTATTTTGAAATAATCCAACCCCCTAACCGTTTGATGGGAAGTTACCTTAGGTGTGTTACAGAGGTAGCGCATTATTTCTCCAATGTACTGCACCACAGTTACATTGTACTTTCTGCAGTCATCCCAAAACTGAGATGCAGAGAATTTGCGCCTCAAAACAACTGTGATACCTAAAAAGAGTATATATCTTAGTGTAATACCAAACATTGTAAAACTCTCTGAATGAGCCTGTTTCATGTTGGCAAAAAACATAAATTTAAGTCCTTGGACATGGAAATATAAACACATAAAGATCAAAGACAAACTATATCTTAGTCAATGCTATTTTATGGCATCCTCAACATTTATATAAGTCTCCAATATCAATAAATGTGAGAGTTGTCTTGTGAGGAATCATTTTATTGTTGCATAAATCTTTCTATGTCGCTTTAGATTTCTATTACACTATGTTCCCTGTGATCTGTTAATGCTAAGTACTACTTTGACTATAGAATACATTTAGTAGATCTTAATAAAAAATCGCATGCAAAATGAATACCATTTTCTATGGCTCCACAGAGTCCCATCAAGAAACCAGCACTGTGGTAAAGAGGAAGGTATACATAGATCACATCATCTGATCTGATGCCCGAAATGGACTGTAGGAAAGAGGCTTGGTATAACCTATCATGGTTAATCAAAGCAGCTTTGGGAAGACCTGTAAAAAGTATGGACAGAAAACATAAAAGACAGCTAATCATTGATGAAGTTAGCACTTTTGTTAACAATTTTCCCCTCATCTGATCTGATAAAATGTCAACTCCTGACATATTTACAGTTATTCGCTACGGTTCTTTCATTGCGATTCTCAGATGCGAATACCTTTTTTTCACCAAAATCTTAAAACACATCTAATACAACTGCTTTAAATGTATCGGACTATATCTTTGTCTTTTATGCTCTTCCTGTGTCTCCTAAACCTAACACCACAACCCTTACTCACACAGTCACTTCTCGAAGGAACATCAGCTCTCTGACTCCCTTTGATATCAACCTCCGTCCTGGCGTCTGTCCTTTTGGTAGACTAATTTGTCCAACTCTCCCCCGACACAGACTTACTCCTCTCAACCCAAACCACTTTCCTGGCCTCCCTCTGCCCTCTCACCACCAGGCCTGTAGCCCCTTGTAGACACCCTCTGTCCATTACAATGGACGTCACATGGCAGCATGTTTTGTGTTTACTTTTTGTAACATTTAACACAACTTGAGCCCTCTTGTCCATCCAGCTGGTAATTTAACAATTTAAGCTTATTTTACGACTGTTTGGACCAGATAATAATAATAATAATAATACACTATATTTATAAAGCGCTTTTCAAAACACTCAAAGAGGCTTTACAAAGTAAGAGCAAACAAAAATAAAGCAAAACAAGTCGCCGGTCCATCACAGGGCCAACACAAAGGGACAAACAGTAACTCGCACATTCACACCTACAGACAATTTAGAGTCACCAATCAGCCTGCATATTTTCGGACAGTGGGAGGAAACCGGAGAACCCGGAGGAAATCCACGCAACACGGGGAGAACATGCAAACTCCACACAGAAAGGCCCTTGGGTCAGGTAGGGAATCGACCCAGGACCTTCTTGCTGCGAGACCGAAGTGCTAACCACTGAGCCACCGTGGTGCCCAAACAAGTATCAAATGTTGAAGGCCGTTCTAAAAAGATGGGTTATGAGCAGGTTTTTGAAGGTGGGGAGATCAGAGCAGTCACCAATGGCTTAGGGGAGAGAGGTCCAGAGGATGGGGGCAGTAACTGAGAAAGCTCTGTCACCACAGGTACGAAGCTTGGTTCTACAGGGGAGGGAGAGAAGGTTGGCAGCAGAGGAGCGGAGAGAGCGGGATGGGGCGTGGTGGTGGAGCTGGTCGGAGAGGTAGGAGAGGGCCAGGTTATGCAGGGCTTTGAAAGTGATGAGAAGGACTTTGAATTGGATACGCTGCGGAATAGGGAGCCAGTGGAGGTTTTGAAGTACAGGTGTGATGTGGTCCCGGGAGCAGGTGCTGGTGAGGAGGCGGGCAGCAGAATTTTGAATGTATTGGAGTTTGTTGAGAGTTTTAGATGGGGTGCCGTAGAGGAGGCTATTGCAGTAGTCTATTCTGGATGTGATGAATGCACGTATGAGGATTTAAGTAGTGGAGAAGGACAAAGATGGGTGGAGTCGAGCAATGTTTTTTAGGTGAAAAAAGGCAGTTTGGGTTACTTGCTTGATGTGATGTTCGAAGGACAGGGTGGAGTCGAAGTGAATGCCAAGGTTGCGAATGAGTGGGGATGGAGAGAGGGTTGTGTTGTCTATGTTAAGGTGGACATCTTGGATGGATTTGGTGATGTTTTTTGGACCGATGATGATAATATCAGATTTCTCACAGTCAAGTTTGAGAAAGTTATGTTGCATCCAGGTTTTTATTTCAGTAAGGCACTGGGTAAGGGTGGAGAGAGTTGCAGAGTTGATGGATTTGGTGGCTATGTAAAGTTGAATAATGATAATGGAGGAGAAGCAGTTGTTGATGTGGATGAATAGTTGACAATTAGTGAGGTATGACTTTAGCCAGGAGAGAGCGGAGCCGGTGATATGGAGTGAGTTATGGAGGCGGGAGAGGAGGATGGAGTGGTTGATGGTGTCGAAGGCTGCAGTGAGGTCCAGGAGGAT
>JAVQJS010001228.1:0-11984 GCA_036024795.1 Galaxias rostratus | reverse complement strand
ACACACACACACACACTAACTCCCCCCCTCCCCTCTTATTCTCTCTGATGAAACATGTCCTCTGGTGGCGTGGAACGCTTGTTCTTTGTCTTCCGTTGGATATTGAAATGTGGGAAAGCGGGAGGGAGAAGTATCCAAGGTGCCGCGGAGTGGGAGCCGGAGACGGACGGGCGCTGTGGAATTCCAGCGTGTGTCAGTAATAATAAGGGAAACCTTGGCAGCCCTTGTTGAATTATAGATTGCGCTGGCGTGATTGGACGAGGTTAGGCGATTGTAACTCCGAGTGAATAATTTACGAGATTGTATTACCAGGGTAACAACGGCACGAGAGAGGTGCGTTCTCTCCCCATTTCCCTTCCCACAAAGGACACGGCGGAGCGGACGGCGGCGGCGGTCCGGGCAAGGCCGTGTCCGACCCGGAGTTGACTACCCTTCCCTTCCGTGTCATTGGACAGGGCGGTTTTCATCCCTCCGTCCGGGTTCTGGAGACCGCAGCCGCTTCACTTCTAGTCAGCCCAAACAGGTTCTCCTGTCTCTTTTTTTTCGGAGTATTATTTATGTTCTAACGTAGTAGCGGTTCCCTCAGAGCCCGGGGCTCGCGGCGGCCGAAACGCGGTCGCTCTCTGGGGCTTTGCGGCCGTGTCCTCGCCCGGCCCTCTGCATCACTCCCGGGCCATTCCACCCCATTAACGCCGGTGGACCCCGGCCAGGTGATTCAGAATCACTCAGCACATTACTGTCACTGCTTCTGGATCACGCACACACACTAACACACACACACACACACACACACACACACACACACACGCGCGCGCTCAACGCAACGGCTTTGTGAGTCTGAAAGGCGTGAACAAACACACACACACACACACACACACACACCTCCGACACCGCCGCCTTGTTACTGCCTCCTGTGTCTGGGCCTTTCGATGGCTCTCTCCTCCAACCTGAGACAGAATGGAGAGGACACAGCCTGCTTGCTCCCACGTCCAACCCCCCGCCCCCCCCCCCCCTCCTGCACATAGGTTCTGTCCTCTCAGGTGGGTGGGGGGGGGGGCTCGGGGTGATAAGTTGGTCATGGCGGAGGAGTAGAAGGACTCGCAGGGTCAGTGGTGACGGAACAGTGTAACAACCTCATTAAGTTCACTTCCAGCCCCGACCGCCCGGCCGCTGAGCCAAAGTCTAGTCAGGCTGCTTCAACGTCTGCGAGTCGGTTGCTTCTTCCTCCAGACGGACTGCTTGTTCCCCGTCCCTAATATGAGCTGACACACAGTTAAGTATCCCCACTGCACAGATGTGTGTGTGTGTGTGTCTGTGTGTGTGTGTGTGTGTGTGTGTGTGTGTGTGTGTGTGTGTGTGTGTGTGTGTGTGGACAGGGGAGTGTGTCAGGCCGTGTTGCCTGTGGATTGTGGAGAGAGGGAAAAAAACCTCCCACAGGAGATTGAGACAGAGAGAACTGTTGCCAGAGGGTTATTGTCTTGATATTGCATCAGTGTGTATGTAGAATAATGCGATGCATTCATAAGCCGGATGTTTCTATATTGACAATCCATATGAACTGCAAAGTATAGTTTCAAAGGAAATAGTACTAGTAATTTATTTAAGGCCTTATTAACACTGTCCCAAAATGGAATGCATATCGTTACATAAACAACAGTAAGGCCTTAAATTGAAAAAACAAAACAAAAAAAAAGATAAGGAGCAAAAAGGTGTAGGCTGAGGATTTAACTAATTACCCTTTTTAGCATATTCCATTAGGCAACACTTTCACCACTAAATGAAGGCTGTACGAAGACAAAACAAAACATTAGCATAATCAACACTTCCAAACACAATAATGATCCCACCTATATTTTTTTTTAGCACCTAATTTTTTATTTCATTTATATATTTTTTCCCTCAATGTTTTGTTGTATTTTGTTTATGGAGCGGAGCCGATTGCACTTGCTAATTAACGTCACGTTTCTTACTTCATAACTAACGCCTCAGTCACAGCATTAAGTGCTAATGAAGATGTTGGTTAGTCCACCGCCTGCCCTTTGACCTGCTTTGGTGCCTAGAAGATTCCACAACGGACCACCACAAATTCTTTCGTTTCAGGGACCGGCCGTTTGTTTTGAACACGGCGCCAGGGTTCTTAGGTGACGTTTTGCCATCCTCATCTGCAGGAGATTGAGTTAGGAATACAAAGCACGTAACATATTTTTTTCTTTTTTACTTCCTTGTTTTTGTAGCTCTTCAAAGAGACACGCAGGCCAGGGGCACCACTTCCAGCGTCATCTTTCAATGCTCCCTGTTTACCTTGATATGTGCAAACATCTTAAAAAACAATCTGGCTCACAAAAGCTGTCTCCATCCAGGCCTCCTGGCTATGGACTTTATTTGGGTCTGTCTGTTTCATTAGGTTTTTAAAATGAGGCTGAATACAAAATAATGAGTTTTTCTTGGAGATGATGATTACAACCACAACAAATAACAGCGGCAGACAATATTATTGCCGCGGAAGAAGGACGTTATCTGCCAGTTAGGTTTGCAAAAGCTAATGCGCTGACATCTCGGGCAGAACTAAAGACACTTAAAACCTTTTGTTTTTATTCACAGAAAAGACCCATTCACCATCAGATCCCAAATAACATCCATCCGGTTTCAGACAAACGACAACCAAACGACGCTTACAACACTTTATTCTATGGAAAATAAACCATCTCCGATGATACATCCACCGATGCGATCGTATCGGAGATTCTGTTGTGAAGAAACTAAAGCATTACACACCCTGTAGATACTGCTACCTAAGTGCTGGAACAAGGTCTTTGCACCTGTTACACATTGTGCCAAGCTTCTCTCTTCTACCACCCATTGAAATACAATACTGTTTAGATCTCTTTTTGTTCTATCAAAATTGCAATTTGTTTTGCAAGTTTTTTTTTTTTTATGGAAACCATTTAAACAAAGTGTGAACTCGTTAACCAATTAATTAGCAGTATGTCTTTTTATAACTACACAATGTTTTTTAAATGAATGATACAAATGGTAGAATATACATAGTGTGGGGTTGCTAGGTTTTTTTTTGGAGCCGTGGCGTGGACTTGTTTCTCAGACAATAACTGATCAAATGTGCAGGCTCGGAAAACAAATCACAACACTCTAGAATAATAATAACCCTGGAATACACATGAAATGTACATAATACATTATGGTATCAGCCTTCAGTGAAAACAGATTATTCTTACAGTCTTGATGGTAAAAGCTTTCATGAGGAGAATGGTAAATCTGAGGATCATCCTTTCTGAAATGCAGATTCTCATTAGACTGGGAGCAATGTCAATGTCCCTGTCTCTCTTGGGCGGGCGGGGTTGATGCTCTCACTGTGGCGGATGCACCTCTCTTCCTCTGTTCCCCTTTTAATTGGGACACCGCAACTGCGAATGGAGCGCGCCTGGGAGCCCACGGGGCCCTCCTATTTCTGTCCTCCCCTCAACCCCTCTCCACCGCACGTTAACGACCGTACCAGAGTGTTATCTTTACACACAGTGCAGCTCCGTCCCTAAACGCCTGCTCCTCGCCCCCCCGGAAAAGATCTCGCGCGTCTCTCACCTGACTGGCCCTCGGTGTGGATGGACGGCGGAGTTCGGCGAGAGGGGTCGGACCCGTGGCTCGTCGGGACTCGACGCGGAACGCCTTTCGATACGTTCCCGCCTCCTCGGCGGAGGCTTCAAAGGTGCCGCCGCCGCGCATAATTAAAAGGCCGTCGGTGAAACAGCGTTACGCCTCACCGAGCAGACGAGCCACGATAAGGAGACAATTCCAGGGAAAGTTTCCCGAACTCCAAATTTGAGAGGAATATGGAGTTTTACTATTGTTTTTCTTTTTATTGTTTACTTTTAACTTAGACTCACACTGGCATATTTTCAGGACAAGCTTTCGTCACAGTGTGGTTAGGCAGGTTGAGAGAGGGTTCGAAGGAAATGTGTTTTACTGATGTAAATATTTGTTTGTTTTTGCTAGAAGTGTCCTTTTATGCAAGGAGTAGAGAGGAGGGATTAGAATTGGGTAAGATAACTCTTGATACAAGTATGCCCTTCAATGGAGGACCGGAGGCAGCAGGCGACTCTAACACGAGATGAACCTGGGCTTGAGGCTTTAGCGTCAAACTGTTGCATAGTTTCTGTTTTCTCTATCAATTTTCTTTGTCTTCCTCTCTGTGTGACTTATCTGTTGATCAAGTCAGGCCATACTGAAAATCTGAACTAGGCCTAATGCTATACTCAACCCCACTGGCAGGAGGTGTAAAACAACACTAATCTTTCTCTTTTGACATTTTATTTTCTTATTATTTCTCATTTTGAATCCTGAAATATATTGACTTACTTAATGGCAGCCGTGCTCTATTTTGCTTTGTAGAGGAAGTGAGGAAAAGGAGTGTTTGGTCTGGACTGCATCCCTACACCAGCACCTTTTTTAAATGCTTGTCAATCGCTGACGGAGCGTGGCAGAGCTGGGCTGTCTGCGGGCCTGCAGCCGCCTGCCGTCATGTCCCCACACCCCCACCCCCCCTCCACACAGGCTGCTGCCGCCTGAGGTCACCACTCAGGTCAGCTGTAGTATCAGTCAGCCAGCCAGGCTTGCTGGCCCCCCCCCCCCCCCCCTCCTCGCCCTCCCATCCCCACTCCTCCTCCTCCTCCGACATTCTCTAGGGGCACACACACAGACACATTCTCCCTGATTTGTCATTTTCAGCTCCGCCGCACTGGGTAAACACCCTTGGAATGGTAATGCTCAGGGAGCATCTGAGGGGTGGACGGGAAGGAGTCTCTCGCCGCTCCCCTTCCGACATTCACTCCCTCATACGGCTCGCTCAGGCACTCGCTCACTCACTCACTCGCTCACTCACTCGCTCACCCTCTCACTCACTCACCCTCTCACTCACTCACTCACTCAGTTGTTCAATCCCACTCGTGAATGAATTCATTTGCATCTACTTAGCTTGCATTAACGCATCCTGGCCGACCTACATACATAGCTAATGACAAGTAATGCGTTCTACTAGAGTATGTACACAAGCCACACGTCCGTTAGGTTGAGACACGTGCCTTTGGCTGCACATTCGCAGTCGTGCATCTCCTCCATAAAAAGGACGTGTGTGGCTCCCTTTCTACCGACGGAACTTCCCCCTGTCTTGTCCTCTCGCTCTCTTCTCCCCTGTCCGTTCTCCCTGATCTAGGTGTGAGTCTAATGCAGGATTGATACGGTGGGGGAATGGTGGCGAGATGAGGAGGGACTGTGTAAGCCGTTGGAATGGAAAGTTGGAATTGACTAGTTAGAAGGTTGCCACAGTGTATTTGTGCTGAGGGCGTCTGGCGGGAATTTCGGGATTGTATTTTTCCAATGGCGATTTTGTCTTGTGTGCAATGGAGTCTGCCAGCTAAGCGATGGCCATCTAATTGAATGAGACAAAGTTACTGTATTCAATAGCCTCATAATATCCTAATTCTATGTGGCACGTTTCACACAGGTTAAATCTGACTTTAATGATCGTGCACTGCAGTTGTTTGTTGACGTTATTAGGACTACAGGCCTTTAGTCAAGATTATACAGAGGAACTGGCTTGGGACTGTTTTTCTGTCATAGTTGTCGACTTTGTTGACGTGTTTGATCATCTGCAGCAAGTAAATTCCAACAACAGGTTTATTGGGGATTTATTTCATCTGGATTCTTCCCCTTGGCAGACTTTTGTGGGCAGCAGCACGTGACGGTGAACTCAAACACATTTACGCTATTAACTAGCTGGTCAGATTTTGCTAAACCATTTGATAGGATTGCAATGTTTCCGCCCCAGCTGAAGTGAGGCATCAAATGCGTTCATTGCAGCTCTCTCTACTTTCATTATGTCTGAATGTTGTTGAAATGGCTGGGGTGGCCCGCCTTCAAGATGTGCCGAAAGAAGAATCGATCCTTCCTCTTTGGAAGCTGGCGTCAGATGCCAGGCGTCGCCTCTTTCGTTTTCGGCCCCGTGCATTAGTAGATTAAAAGTTATGTCTGGACGCGGCTCGCCAGCGAGTTGATCCCCGGGTCTCCCACCTCCTTCAGACAATTTGCTGTTCTGCATCGATCCGACACGCCAATTTCTTGATTGCAGATTCTGACGCGAAAGAATCCGGCCTAATGCCATAATCATACACTTGTGATGATGGGGGGAGCCTCACTTAATCAAATTCCCCGGCTGCCGCCAGAAGTCATCACGGGGATGCAATCAGTAAGCACTCTCGAAAGGAGACAGGGTGGCTACCAGATCTGGCAACCCTCAGAGCCTTCCTTTGCCCCCTTTTTCGCGCGACTTTTCCTAAAGACGCGATCCCTAATTGTGATTGCGGAAAGGGGCGCAGGCTCTGTGGTTTCCCTCGCATTTCCATGGGCCTGCGAATTGCCGCTTGCATGGCGGATTGGCACGCTCGTCTGCGTAGAGGTGCCACGTTGAAGTGATTCCCTTCGATTATGATGTCGGTGGCAGCTCATGCCCTGTCCTTGTGACACGCATTCACAACTGCGTGGACGTGGGAGTGAGTTCATCCAGACAGGAGCAAGGACGTCTTTCCCGGTCCTCCGTGGTTCGTTGTTGATAGCCGACTGGGTTTCATTTGCTGGTTATTTGCACATTTATTAAGGTTTACATTACGTATTCGTTTCTTCTTTGCTTTTTGACTAATCTCCAGCCAACTGATTTATAACTGCGGCACAAGTTCAGCCGAGGTCTCCGCGCGAGGCGGGCCAGAGGAAACGTATTGCTTCCCCACTGACATAAGCCATTAGCCAAAGGAGCTAATTAGTTGGCTAGTGTGCGAGGAGTGGTAGGGAGCATACACATTACTGATTACTGTGCTCCCTTTAGAGTTCACTTTTAATAAGGTAAGTCATCCTTTTATCAGGACAGTGAGACCAATTTGACCTCCATATTAAATATGATGAGCGGGTGCATTGGACCAGGGAAACGGGTCGATGGAGTCGCGGTAGCTCACGGGGTAGCTTCCCAAAGGCTGCTGAAACTAGTTCATTTATTCCCTCTTTGTTGAGTTATTCCTCATAGTGTCCCTCCCCGTACCAAGACATGAATCGTCCCCGCATGTGCCGATCGCCGAAGTGAAGTTGCATTACGACCCTCCACCATCGAAAGATGACGCTGTCAATCACCCGTACGATGTTGTTTAGGGGGACCTTTTGCGTGCCTCATCGCTTGTTTCTTTCCAATACGTTGCTGCAGTTAATAATGCCAATGATTTCAGGAAAAATACCTTGAGAGCAACGTCGCCATAATCCTTCGTCTTTCCCTTTGAAGAGCCTTATGCAGTGCGTTTATTTTTAATTTGTCGTGAAGTGCCTGGGTACTTTAAATATTTGTTACCTCACCTATGGGAAATATGGTGCCATGGTTCTCAGCTTCAAAACTATGGAAATGCCGTCAGTTTGAATCTTTTCAATTATTTAATTCAGTTTGAATGCTTCGAAAGAGCTTTTAAATGAGCTGCCAAGGTACTCCTATTAAAATAAACATACGTATAGATTGTGTCACTGAGCAAGGCTATTATGTTGATGTGTACTACTTCATTCAATCATAAGAGGCTATGCTAGTATTTATTTAATGCAGGCATTTTCGTTGTAGGGCATCTGCAAATTCTTTTGCAATCATGTTTTAAACCCATGTTGATGGACTTACAGGATGATCTATTTTGCAATGTACTCTTTAGCCCATAGAAGGTGACTGTACAACTGGATTTCTTGATAGGCATCTTCTTTCTTCTGACAACTCATCTCCCTAATCATTTCCTTTCTTTTTTTTTTCTTCGTACTCCTAACACTGCCTTCCTTCTGCCTGCAGAGGGTACTGTGCGACTATAGTAAAACACACATCTACCCTTCACACTCTCACACACTTGAAGATGCACACACACACATACACACACACACACACACACACACACACGTACATGCATATGCACACACACATACAAACAACTCTTTCATTTTCACGTTTCTTTCATGGGGGTTCTGCCTTTTGTTCCGCGCATATCACCGTGAATGCGATGGAGGGTTGGGTCGGCTTGCAGATAGGTACCGTCGCAGACAGCTTGGCCAGATTGCACGGTGCCGGCTAGATGTGGAGTTCGCCTGCGATGAACAGAACGCGGCACCAGTTGATAAAGCCCGTCAGTCCCTGACAGGTGGAACTGGTAGCAGAGCACCAGGTTTCAACAAACGCACCCCGTACCACGTTTGCCTGGATGAATCTAATGGGATTTTATGTAAACTGCTTGTCAGCACAGATACAAGCTGATCCCCTTTTCCATGGGGCTAGGATGCGGTTTGGGAAGCTGTTACATTATGAAGGGTGTGTGTGTGTGTGTGTGTACAGTATGTCGTGTGTATGTACCCATGTGCATGTGCTCTTTCCTCTTGATTCGGTTCCGGGTGCAGAACACGCTTATCGTCGGAGCGCGCCGCTCTATCGAATACGATGTGGACGCTTTAATAATGGATGCGAGTAGCAGCTGGGAAAGGCATTGATTTACACCCACATGTTTCCTGGGATTTTTATAGGATTGGCTAAATGTCATTACTCTGCAGGTGGGAAGGTGATGGACTGTAATAAACTTTGATGTGGGATGGGCGTGTGTCTCCTGCTTGCGGATCGTAAAGCGGAACAACGGAACACCTTCTGACAGAACTCTTCCTGCCTCCTCTCACCTGGCCCCGCTTTATCCGCTCTATGGTCCTCATTACATAGAGTACGACAGGCGCCCCTGTGAACTTACACAGGTGTGGGTGCCTGACAGGTAGCAACGTTGATGCTAGCCAATCGACTTTTTTTTTTTTTTTTTTGTTTCGTGTGTGTTCCTTTAAGGATGGTATTCCTGTTAGTATTGCGGGATGTAGTTATAGTTTCCTATGGATCTCGTATGTAAATGTGTTGATATTTGGGATCAGAGTGTTCATTAAAGAGCTAGGGATGACTTCCCAGCAAAGTGTCTCCACTTGCTTAGTCTTCATCCTTTCTCGTTCCCATCATCTCATTTGGCTCTCTTCATCCTCAGTTCCCCAAAACGCATCCGAATGTAATTAAATATGTACCCTTGTCCCCCCCCCCCCCCCCTCCCGCCTTTCCCCTCTAATCTCACACAATTGTATCACTTCCCGTTTCCCATCAGCAAACAACAACTGCATTGGGAGCTCCTTGAAGGTCAAGTCTCCATTTCTAATTAATATGCCCCGGCGTTTAGGAGAATGTTGCCAGGGCAGAGATTTAGCTAAGCCTGCCATTAATATTCACACAGCCTTGTTTATCAGCAACTCTATTAGTTGTTTGTGTGAGTGTTTTTTTCTTTCTTCCTTTTTGCTGTCTTCAACAGGGTTATTATTTGCATTATATATTCTGCGCAATGCTCTGTAGGATAGTTGTCAATAACTAAATCCCCCCCCCCCCAGTGCTGGTGTCTTCATTAGGCCATCTGTGTTGGGGGGGCCCTACCTGGCAAGGCCCGTACGGAGGGGAATCTGTAGTCCCTGCATGTCTGGGACTGTCGCTATATGCCAACAAGTGTTCAGGCGGACAACGAGGTTCTGATGGAAGTTATTTTGTATTTATACATATAGAAATTTATACATTTCTGTGTGTATACTAAAGAGTGTTATTTGGTGTATGAAAGTGCAAATCCCACCCGTCTTTGTGTTGATTCATGTTGATGTTTCTCCCTGGAAGTCATGCCTCACCAACCGTAAGGCCTCTACAATTCCTAAAGAAGAGTCAGGTGGTTCGCAGCCCAGTGCCCACTTAGCAGCGCCATTGGCCACCGAAACGCCACGCGTTGCGCCACATTTACCATGCCTCAAAAAAGGCTTACGCGTCTGGCCACTGAGCACAATGACACCAGGAAGGGGTGGGGCTCCACCCCATCTCTGCTGTCGGCGGTGCATTGCAAAACGAGGCACACATCGTTTCGCACGTTAAATCGTCCTGCCGCGTTCCGACGCTACAAAGAAGGTGCGCAGCCATTAGAGTTTTTCTAATGAAATGCAATAAACGGAATTGGACGATTTCACAGCTATTTATGGAAGCACAGGGCCAAAACATGCGAGAACCTTTTTTTTTCTCTCTCTCTCTCTCCCCTTTCCTTCGATGGCCACGTTATGAAGTGATTTAAAACAAATCAATGGGAAGCGATGCGTACGCATGCAATGAATATGGATTAAGAACATAAACACTGCTCGGAGGTTGGAGCAGAAAACCCCTCGCGTTGCCGCAAGTGCACGTCAAGGCGTGTCAAAAAAAAGAAGGGCGGGATTGGTTTCATGAGGTGGTGTTCCATGGGAGGTTAAACACAGACGTGCCCTTTGGCAAAGCCAAATCCGTCGAACAAACATTGTCTTAACCCGGGAGTGTATCACATTCTCGACGGCGTAGCGCTCGGGGGACCGGGCTGTTTGCGTCACTGATGGAGGGTCACAGCTGTGGGTCTTCCCGTTTCATCCGCGGGAGCACTTGTAAAGCACAGCCACCCAACCTATTGTTTTTTTGTTTTTTTTTTGGGGCGCATCTTTGCCCTCGCTCCCCAGATCTCTTCACACACCTCCCGTAGCAGATTCCATTATTTTGACATTTCTCTGAGGTGTTTGCGGATGCAGCAGCCAGCGAGTCACACTCACTCACGCCACGTTCCCCTCCAAGCCGTCGGTTAAATCCGGCGCTCCCTCGCCCCCACTGTGGACAGTCACTGTAGGGGAAAAGAAGCTAAAGGCAGTGGGGATTGCGTCTGTCACCAGTCAAACTCAGCAACAAATCCCCACATCTTATGCACTCTCCGCTTTTTGGACCCATAAAGGTGTGTCTATGAAAGAGAAGAGGTAGGGCGGTACTGAAATGATTGTCTAATTGGATCAGGACCTCGCTTGTCCTCGCCGTGCCAGCTAAGTGGCATCCTTCCAAGCCCGGCTGTGACCAAAGGCAGAAGGACGGCGGGCCTATTTAATATTTGTGGTTATTGCTCGGCGACCCCCTAATGTAATTCCGCCATCCGTTTTCCTCTCTGCAAATATTGGGGTTAAAAGGGGGCCGTGATCCGTCGTAAATCCACTTCCTCTTCCCATCTGGTCTCCTTTCCGAATCCTTTTCTCTCCTCACTGGCCATTGGGTGAGGGCCCAGAGCCATAAAGTCCTCTGGCTGATGGTGTTTTATAGACGGCCTCCTTCGTTTCGCTTTTACCCTTGTCAGTCTCGGCGCGCGCCATGGAAACTGCCCCGTCGCGAAAAGCCCTTGCGGATCCCGTCCCCCTGTCGCCGGGCAGAGTTTCGCCTGTCCTGATTTTCAAAGGAAATGACACAACTCTTTTAACACGATCCGGCTAGCTAGCGGAAGGGAACTCGGCGCGCGTCTCCCACCGCTCGCCACCCTGCTAGAGGAGCTCTTTGCCTGCCGCCACAGCGTGCGCCTGGCCGTGGCGTCGGCGCCACGCGGCGGGTCTCTCGGCTCGATCCAAACGAGACGAGATGAGAAGGAAGGGCCGAGCGGGCTCGGTTCGGGCCCGGCTCGCCCATGTTCTTTCACGCTCCGGCACGGAGGGGAGCCGCAGATACCAGCGGCTCGCGACACTCTTCGTTATGAAGCGGTTTAGGTTACGGGGGTGGCGCACGGGGGGGATGTTGGCGTGCCGGAGAGTGCAAGGCCACGAGGTCCACTTCCTGTATGTGACGTCGTGGGGAAGCCCCGCCTGTGCCCCCAGTGCTCTGATGTCTCATTTATCATTTATCAGAGACACAACCTGGCGTGGAGATTCTTAACTGATACCGCAGCACCTCTGTTGTGTGGGTTAGGGTTAGGGTTAGGGCCATTAAGGGTTAGGGTTAGGGTTAGGGCCATTAAGGGTTAGGGTTAGGGTTAGGGCCATTAAGGGTTAGGGTTAGGGCCAGTAAGGGTTAGGGTTAGGGTTAGGGCCAG
>JAVQJS010001175.1:25000-28494 GCA_036024795.1 Galaxias rostratus | reverse complement strand
CCAGTCTTTTGGTATCTGATTATATATTTCGATACAAAGCTTTTGAAACGCCCACAATTAGGCTCAGCCAATGACATACAACCCTAACATCCATCCATCCATTATAAGAACCGCTTATTCTTTGCAGGGTCACGGGGGGCTGGAGCCTATCCCAGCTGACTTCGGGCGAGAGGCGGGGTAAACCCTGGACAGATCGCCAATCCATCGCAAGGCTGACACATAGACATACAACCACTCACACACACATTCACACCTTTTTAGAGTCACCAATTAACCTGCATGTTTTTGGACTGTGGGAGGAAACCGGAGTACCCGGAGGAAATCCACGCTAACACGGGGAGAACATGCAAACTCCACACAGAAAGGCCCTCAGGTGGGAATCGAACCCAGGACCTTCATACTGTGAGGCAACAGCACTAACCACTGCACCACCGTGCTGCCCCAACCCTAACATCCCAGCCTGTATTAGGTTATTTATTAAGAGACAGGAAGATAAATCTAGAGACTATATCCCTGTCATCCTAGCTTATCATCAGGACTCGAATGCAAGTGTGGATCAGTTATCAGAATTGAGTGAGATACTCCGGGTATATTAGCCCAAACCCAATAATATGTGCATCAGCCAACCTTTGAAGATCACCCAGAACACTATGCCTGTGTAAAACTAGCAGCAATTTGGATAGAGTAAATTGGAACTATTGAGTCTGCAGAGATTCCAATTCACAGACTTAAAGATGACCACTGGTGTGTCTTCAACACACAAACCATTTACTTTAATAACGGGACGCCCACAGGAAAGGTAGGTTTTAATAGGACATGAAGCAAA
This sequence comes from Galaxias rostratus, assembly GCA_036024795.1. Taxonomy (NCBI): domain Eukaryota; kingdom Metazoa; phylum Chordata; class Actinopteri; order Galaxiiformes; family Galaxiidae; genus Galaxias; species Galaxias rostratus. The sequence continues at coordinate 27,668 of JAVQJS010001175.1, read as the reverse complement.
AGCAAACCAAACGGTGACCACTTTGCATTGTGGAACCAGAGTAGTGGTTGTCCTCTTGTTTGCACCGTTGAGCCTTATCGAGATGTCTTGGGCTCAATTCAACAAAACATCCTGAAAGTAAGGTGCCCATACGAAAACACCCAATGTCATATTTGCTCAAACCCCAAATTACTCATGATGTATTGGTTTTTAAAGTGCACATTTTTGATTATGGCATATTATACACCAATGCGGAATCCGGTGAATTTAGATTGTTTGTATATTTTGAAAGAATATTCTCTATGTATGGTCATTTCATATATTAACTTCATACATTGGGAGCTAAAAAAAAAAGGATCCTCATTCAGATACGGCAGAAGTGTCTTCACATCAAGTTTATCCTGATGATGGGAAGCATGCAAGAATACTTATGGGAAACGGGCGCCTCTCAAGATGCTTTGTGTCCTGATGCACTTTGGTGCGTCTGCCCATGTAGTGAGCACGTATGTGTCATCTCTTCAGAAAGTTCACCAGCCATTCTTCAGCAGAATGGGAAGGAGCTCTAAGAAGTCTCCCTCCTTTCATTCAAATAATAAATGAATGTCTCAACGAACTGCTGGCGAGTCTTTGCCTTACTCTGTGTTGCCCACACTCAGCACCACTCGCGCAAGTGAGAACACCATCACAACAAAGCGATAACATGCCATAGATATGTGAGGTGTAACCTAGGCAGTAGCTGCACAGAATTCAAACACAGAAACAACCCTGTAGACGGCCCACAAACGTATCATCGCTCGAGTAGAATCTGCACGGACAGCCAACCCTAACTCATAGTGCCATAAGCCATAGCAACGGCCTGTACTAACCACTTAGTACTACCCCTGTTTAGACGTGCATTTCCTTTGACACGCTGCGTGAACCAGACAAAAAGCTGGTCGTCTAAGCAGAAACCCAACGTCCTCTCAGCATGGCTGCACAAAGTAGCAAAACTGGAGGAGGACATCTACTGCACTGTGGGATCGGTCAGGCTCAAGGTGTTATCGTTATCGTAGGCGCAAAATCGTGGTGTTTGGCCTGAAAGTCACCTTGAATTGAATACAAGAAGGGTGCACAGACAAAAAGCATATCACACTCATGCTTTGTCATAGCCAGAGCTAAGACAACAACGGTCCTAGAAGAGAGAGCTTTCAGGCTAAAAGTCTGCAATGACTTGAACAGAGCCCGAGACACTCCATCTAACACTAAACCCAGGTCCCCAGGACGGGATACTAGACTTCAAAATAGCACAAAGCGTGACTCTTTTAACGAAACAAAGTCATCTTAAACTAAACGTCTCCCTGATAAATCCTATATGGCACGTTATAAGAGCTGCCAGATAAAGGTTTGCTGTGGGAAAGGCAGAGAGGGACGAGGGGGGGGATGCATGCAGCAGCTTGTCCGGGCCAGCTGTGAGCCAGCGTCCTGACCCAGCGGTGCATCTATTTCTCGGAGAGAGAAATAACAAGAACACTGTGCCTTTTCCAGCGAGGCTAATAGATCTACATGGACCCTGCCGACGCACAGCCAAATATCATCATATCATACTATAATATCATAATACAAGGAACTTGATACGGTTTTGGGTTGTCGTGAGAGAAAGGATATTAAAGATGGGTTGACGGAAGAAATGAGCGTTGGCCATCCTGGGGCAGAAAGTGAAGGCGACAAAGAGGATGTGGAAAGCTGAAGATACTGAAGATAAATGAGGAAGGGCTTAAGAGAGGGATAGGTCAGGAAACAGGGATCATATTGGAGAATGAGTTGGGGCATGTAGGAAGAAGGTTGCTGAGTAGGTCATGCTTTTCAGACTGAGACGACTGAGGCATGAAGATTTGATAGAGAAGTGTAAGAAGAGGAGTAAAAAAAACACTTCCTTAAAGAATAGAGGGGTGCTTGAAACTGTGCAACTCAATGACATTGTATGTTTAGAGGAATTGCTGAAAGGAGGGCTGGAAAGACATAGGAGGACTATCCAAAAAATCCAATGGGTATCCCGTAAAACAGCAATTTAATCTGTGGACGTGGAGTGGTTAGTTTGCAACAAACAATTGTGCATTGACCGACACAATTGAGCGCATTTGAAGATACATTTTAAGATCTACAAGGGACAACATAAATTACTTATTACTACAACTTGTGCTGGAAAATATATTTCTGAAACTTGATAGAATTTATCATTTTCTGTTTTAATTATGAATTTATTGTCAATAAATGTTTTTATACTGAGGCAAATATAAATAGTTATTATGTTTATTTTATACCACACACATTTAAATAGCATTCAATAATGACTGCAGACTAGTTTGGAACTATCCATGGTCCTGAACAAGATCCGTTGCATAGTTTGAAGCTATTCATTAATGACTTCAGACTGGTTTGGAACTATCCATGGTGCTGAACAAGACTAGTTGCACAGTTCAGAGCTGTCCATGGTGCAGTTTGGAGTTTCCTTGTTCAGTTTCCTCTAAAAGGGCAAAGGGACTGTTGAGTGTGGTGGAGACTGCAAAACAAGAAAGAAATTGTCAAGTGCATTTCACTTTAAATAGATTGTCATGTTATTTCCCATAGTGACTGTTCATATTTGCCATCTCCTCAGTAATCTATGTACAAGGGTCCACATCCCTGGTGCACACATGCATATGCATTGCAT
>JAVQJS010001175.1:0-20000 GCA_036024795.1 Galaxias rostratus | reverse complement strand
GACTCAGGACTAAAACATTGACTGAGATTTGACTATAACAAAAACTTACCAACACTGACAAAATCTTAACCTTATAAGGACACAAGATGAAATCAAATTTTACTCAAACGCAAATACAACTTTCAGTAACGACGAAGACGAAAACAAAAGAAGAAATGCAAAATGAACACTGAGACCATGACATTCAAGCTGATATTTTGCCGTTGCAATAAAAGAAAATGCAATTAAGCGTGCGAAGCCAGAAAATGGTGCGAATATTCTTAAGAATAAAAGTATTGCGTTTTACGAGGCAATCACTTAATAACCAAATGGAGTCATTCATTGCTGCAAGCCAATTCTGCAGCCCCCCTGCCAAAACATTGCGCGCTGAAATTACCACAGAAATTATCATTGCAATATTGACTGAATCACAAAAATCCCTAAGGGCAAAACATGTATGAACCTGACAAAATTATTCATAGAGCCAACACTTTGACCCTATTTACACATGGATTAGGGAGGGGCCCTGTCTTCTCAATCATAAAAGCATCTCACACATGTAGCATCTTTGCCTAGTAGCAGTTAATATATTAGTAATTAATATAGGTGGATTTCCATAGCAATGCCAAGTTGGTGTGAACTTACAGAGAACAACACTATTGCCAGTGTTACTCCTTTGCCAGTTTTTCAACATGATTAATATTTTAGTGTGACCAAATCAATAACTTTAGGCACTGGGAAATGGGAGAGTCAGTCTGTTCATTTTTTCAGTATAGAGACATAGAGGGAAACTAAACAAATAGTAATAGACTTCTGTTCGAGACATTTATATATAGTGCTACTTCCTAGAAAAGAATAGTCAGGCTGCAACATCAGAAGACTTCACCACAATAATAATCTTTTTTTCTCATTCACAAGTGTTAAGAATCATACCACTTATTCCTTCTTACGTACATATTTGAAAACTAACGACTTTAAATATGTACAGACCAACAGAGGAGCGCATTACAGATTTATTACTGTCAATAACTACCACAGATGGAGAATCAACCCACCCTTCTGCCAAGACTCTGTTGTCCCCACTGCACCAGTCACCGGTCATTGCTACAGCTGTGGCACTCAATTAATCCTAATTACACAAGCAAAGATAGTGGGGTTCATGATAGCTCAACACATGCTTGTAGATAATTGCTATGTTTTATTATAATTACAGTAGATAATCATAGTAGAATCCCCAACGCTGCCACCAATGATCATACAATGTTAATAACTATGTTGCATGAAGACCAAGCGTGAATACAAATGTTTTTCGGAGGCATATGGTCTGTTAGGATATAGTCGTGCCTGATTAATGGGATCCTACAATGTGGTGCCGTGTAATATAACAGCGTTCAACTGCATCAGCCAAACTCATTAAAAACCTGTTGCCAGGGATGTATGTATATTTTATGTCAAATGAACATTTGGGATTCTGTCAGATGTTTTATTAATGGTGTTTAAATATGAATGGCACATAATAAATGTTGAATGTGACTTTTTCAACATGGATTTTGTTCATTGCAGTGGTGATTATGCTAATGTGGGCACGTAGCTCTTTGCCTGTGGACTTATTTGTACGCTTTGTGTGGGCATGGCCGTGCATTGACGCATGGTATTTGTTGATCTTCTTGTGTGTGTGTGCTTGCAGAGTACCCCCGGTGCCTGCAGTGTCCTGTGACTTTAATAGGTCTGCTGTACTGCCAGTGATCTATTGACTAAGACTGGACTTATTTGGCCCTCGGAATCCAATGGACCAGTGGAGCACAATGATGCCAGCAAAGCCAGAGGGTGGGAAGGGGACACAGACAACTTGATGGCTGAGTATCAGCCAGCCACAGTGAGATCAAGCCTGGAGCTGATACTGTACATCTACCATAGACACAATAATATACTCCCAACCTATACTAAATTGTAAAGTCAAGAAAAGTAATGATGATTATGAACTCCCCAATAAAAAAAACACAAATACACATAACATAGCTAATACATTTAGCAAGGCCCTATGCAGCATGAACACATAGTTAACAAAGTTAAAGACACACATTAAATTTAGGCATGGGCTAATCATACCATGACAGGAAAGGAGATATTAAAGATGACCTTTTCCATAAGTCCATAGTGATGAGTCCAGTATATATAATTGTTTTGCCATTGGGGAACTACCAGTTTTCAGAAAAATCTCAATTTTAAAGTCAGGGCAATCTTCACGCTTAAACTGTATCTCCAGGACTTCTTATATTCTACAAAGGAGTGTTGTAATATCACAAATATGTAAGACCTCTGTTAACATGGGAAAATTATCATTAATTTACTGCGTTTTGTTCTAGGAATTGTATCGTACATTTGTATGAATTTTTATTAAATGGACAATAATATATGAATACACTATACACTCACCAGCCACTTTATTAGGAAGACCTAGTTTCAACAAAGTGCTGGAACATTACTAAGATATTTTTGTGAATATTGATGTGACAGCATCATGACGTTGCTGCAGATTTGTTGGCAGCTCATCCATGATGCAGATTTCCCCGTCTAAAACACCCCAAAAGTGTACTCTTGGATCGAGATTGGTGACTGTGGAAGCCATTTGAAAACTAATTGTCATGTTCAACAAACTAGTGGAGATGGTGCGCACTTTGATTAGTAGATGTGTACAGCGTGGTCACAAAGAGATAAAGGACACTGTCATCAACAGTGCTTAGGTAGGCTGTGGCATTTACTTTAAGTGATGCAGTACAAGAGAGTCCAAAGTTTTTCCGATGTTTCATTGTCCAATTTTGGTGAGCCTGTGCAAATTGCAGCCTCAGTTTCCTGTTCTTAACAGGAGTGGCACCCAGTATGGTCTTCTGTTGCTGTGGCTCATCTGCTTAAAGGTTCAACATGTACAGCAAGCGTTCCGAGATGATCCTCTGAATGCCTCGGTTGTAACAAGTGGTTATTTGTGTTACTGTAGCCTGTCTGTCAGTTTGAACCAGTCTGGCCGTTCTCATCTGACCTCTGCCATTAACAATACAATTGCCGCTCACTGGATATTTTCGCTGTTTTCGACCATTCTCTGTAAACCGTGGAATTAGTGGTGTGTGAGAATCCCTGCAGATCAGCAGTTTATTACATACACAAACCATCCTGACTGGGCCCAACAACCATGCCAAGTCTAAGTCATTTAAATCTCCCTTTTTCCACATTTTGATGCTTGGTTTGACCATCATCAGATTGTCTTGCATTGAGTTGCTGCTGCTGATTAAATATTTGTGCTAACAAGCAGTTGAATAGGTGTGTCTAATAGAGCGGCCAAAGGGTGTATATAATTATAATTATCAAAATGAAACATCAGCCATTATCAAGCATCAAAAGCTTACTGAACCAACACAAGGGAAGGGGAGGCATTTCTGCTTTTACTAGTTGATAGGACAGTATGTGGAAAGGGGAGAATGGGAGATGTGCAACTGAAGGGCCCAAGCCGGAGGCAAACCTGAGCAGCTGTGTCAGGGACGAGCCTTTGAGGTGTGCATCTTAGCCTGGTGAGCCACTGAGACCCCCCCCCCATCAACATGTCTTTTTGTCTGTGTGTGATGTTGGCAGACACTCCCTCAAGCAGCCAGGACTACCCACGCCTAAGAGCACATCTCAGTCCCCTTTTTCTATGAGCTTACATCTACATTGGATTCTTCTGGTTCTGAATGGGTTAGCAATGGAATGGAAGAACCCTTTAACCAGGAGCTCCAGTTTACAAAACTAGTAGGTAGCATGATTGACTTGTTAAGATGTTTATCTGATTGGGTTGAGAGTCAGAGTAAGCGATTCTGGCTTCAGGTTGTAAACTGGTAGCTTTAGAACTCTTTGTCATTACTCAAATTGATGGGAGTGGGAGTGTGGTCGGGTGTTATGCAAAAACAGATCTGAGTCACATTTTTGCACAATTTTGTCTGTCGATTTGACAACTTTTACCTCTTGTGTGAATGTAGCCAAACCTCTAAATGAACCTTGAAGACTTTTTGTTTTAGGTCCTTCTTTGTGGTCCCGTCATTAAACAGGGATGATTACATCAACTCTTGTTATCCTAATATTCTTTACACGTACACAATAACACAACACTTAAATTTGACTAAAGGACGGACAGATATTTAGAAAATAGTTGACTGTGTTTTTGGATGGTTAGCTCTGACTATAGTTCTTTATCGTTCAATAAGGTCAACTCCTTTCTATGGGAAAATCCCAAGGTCACCCTCTTTTCAGAAAACCAATACCATAGCTCCTTGATTGCACAACCAAGGAGACGTTACGTGCCTCGCGGCACTTTCAAGTGCCAGTCCACATAACGAGTGTCTAAAGTCTCCTCTTCAGATTGCCTTTCTTTAGCTGGAAAAAATCAGAGCTCTGTGTCTGCGAGTAGAACTATTCTGACGGGAGATTGCTCCTTGTGTGCCACTGGCTCAGTTTCAGAGTGTGAGGATCTCTGAGTGCTTCTGGTCACCTCGAGATTCCAAATTAACGCTTTGCCGGTAAGAGTTGCAGTGACTCAAACGTGGTGCTCTTGCAACAAAGATACCCGATGCCATTCCTATGGAGGAGTTTCCTCCAAGGCGTCTCACCAGTTCTCTTCCAAAGGTCCTGCTGGGGGGATGGGGTGGGAGTAAGGGGCTGCACTTGGGAGACTAACTGGTTCTCCTGGAAGAAGGTGAAGGTTACCAGAGAAGGTTACCAAACCCAAGCCCAGGGCCTAATGTAGGCCGTGGACTCTACAGAAAGTCACCCTGGCCATGGTGTGCTGGTCACGTATACTATGGTAAGACCATAGGTGTGTTTTTTTTAATGAAAAGGGCCCCACTTCAGGATCAGGTGTCTGAGTTCAAGGTCCTTCAGGTCAGACTCTCGCTGGCTCCTCATACATTTACAAATGGGAGGCAGCCGCATTGGAGCAGCTGAAAGCACTAGCTTTGGGAATACACAATTACCTTGAAGATTGGATATTGTGCGCACACACGCGATGGAAATCATAGGAGGGCATCTGCACTATCAGTTTTGTTCGCGATGTGAAAAGGAATTCTTTGTTGCCAGCCCAGAAAAATACGCTATTGGGATTTACTATGTGATCGCTAACGTACAGTGCTCATCTTTCAAATGACAGGGTAACAGCTTTTCAGAATTGCTTTACCCTGTTCCAGAGAGGCTTGTGTGGTGTGTGACGTTGTGCACCTGCTTGCAACTATTGGACCTCACGTTTCAATGACAGCAGTTTCTCTGTTAATGAGAGATTTTCAATAATCTCGCTGCCTGACAGCTCAGCCCTCATCAATTCCTCGGAACTGCTCAAAGTAAAGCAGGTGTTAGCACGACCTCTTCCGTGGCTTTCGGACCAGCAGGTCTGGACGACGATACCAGTGAAGTGGTGTTTGTTAATTGAGTGGGCGGAACATGCCCCAGGTTATTGCACATTCTAGCCAAGCAGTCATGGAGCACAGTGAGCCTGTGGTCTCTATTAGCGACAGATGTTCCAGGACGTCTAATGGCTCATTTGCACCACACATTAGGTAACAGTTTGAGACATTTGGGGTCGGAACATATCAGGACAGTTACACTGCGTCACCACTGCAAATGGGTACCCGAACATGTAGACGGGGTCCATAGCCACATGACTATTGTGACAACATAGTCAACGCAGAGAAAAAACAGAATCGAAATGGAGGATTTCTTTCACCTAGGTAAGTGGATGCTGATTACAACCAAGAGAAAATACACTACACACGCCTTTTTCACTAAAAGGCTGAGGACAGCAAGATAAATTAACGCTAAAATAAACAATTTGCAAACAAACAGTTTGGCAAACGTCAATTTATGAAGATGAGGAGAATGCCCCATTGGCTAAACAAATGTAGCACACAGTGCCAATTTCTTTTGACCAATCAACGGTCTTTAGTGTTTCTAGCTCCACCTTTTGGTTGCAGGTCTGTGTGCTAGGAACATCAGCAGAAGGGTAACAAAAGGCAGGCTGAACGGGGTGGTTATCTACTGTACCCTGCCCTACCCTAACTTTGGCCAGTGGAAACGCGAACATAACCGCTTCGACCCAACCGGCTAGGCGGAAATGAGCCATAAACGTTGGGACAGTCCTGTCCAGAAGCAATCCACCGGAGGCAACATCCGGTGAAGGTGGAAAAGTTTTTTTGCGCTTCAGAAGTGTGTCCATAGATCTCACACGAGAATGCTCAGCGCTCTCATAATGTATTCCCCTGGGAAAAAGATGCGGCACTGTTCAGAATGCAAGAGCGCAGTCTACTCATTCTGATTTAAAGTGGAACATGTCAGAGGCATAGTGTGTAGGGCAAGGCTTCCTTTCAATATGACTTGGCAAATATTCTGTTATTCCACTCAACTCTATTTGAGCAAGGACGTGCATTCCACCATTTAACAATAAAGGGTGATAGTAACATGGAGCTCATTTCAATGGAAGTGTCTGTGGAAGATTAGTTACCTTTCCAATACTGTTATTGCATGTTAAAGCTTAAATGTTTGTAACATCAGACGTCCAGTAGAGAAGTCTCAAAGAAAGAAACCGCCACTCACTGTAAAACCTTACAGTTTACATCCTCCTGTCTTATTCGGGTAAAATATGTCAGGCCATAATTCATCACATCTGTCAAGATGAAGTATGGTTCCATAAGAAATTATGATACATGCAGAATGCATTTTTTTTAATGATTTATATAACAATGCAGGAGCAGTCACAACATTGGTACTACACAAAAAAAACAAAGGAAAACTGAGTAGGTTAGTGTTGGATGTCAAATATGGTGGATACACACCTGAGAACATGTGTAGACCATCCAAGTTTAAGCTGATATAACTGGTCAAGAAGGCTGCAGCATTTTTCCTATGCAAAAATATCTATGGGAAACAGTCACACACTGTCACACACTTTCACTAGCAGTATCAGTCGTAATGTGAATGATTAATGACGACACTAAGAACAAGTCCTTCGTCCTGAGCTGATGGAACGTTATTGGTTCACCAATGGATCAGCAGATGCTGACACAATTAGGAGAACTTGAATAGAGACAACGACATTTCCCTCAAAGAAAAGTTTGCAAGGCTTAAAAAATGTCTTCAGATGGCCGAGAAGTACGAATAATGTAATTTAGGAGAGAAAAGTCATGTTGCATTTAAAAGGTTGACAGAACCTATGTGCATAGGTGATAGTCCCTGAAAACACTTCAAAGAAATACCTCATGTTTTACATCAGAAGTGTGGTGTCCATTCACATGCTCAATTTGTTTTAGACAATGGTTTGAATGTAAATCAATAGTGGTGTGTTAGTAAGCTAAGTGGCATAGTAAATGACGGTGTGACACCACTCCCACTCACATCAGAAACATCACTGGGTGATACAGCACCTCTGATGACAAAAGGGCATCAAAAGAAGTAAATCATCAATAAACCAAAACACCTAGCTACAAAGTCTTTTTACTTCAGAATGAAGCAAAACAAGACAAAATTCCAACACAGAGAAAAGGTTAAAACAACTGCAGAGTGGGTGTAAGAGAATGAGTTATTATGTTGAGATTTGCGTATCTCAAACACAGGAGTCCATTACGCACTTGAAATAGAAGGGGGACAGAAGTGTAAAAAGTGGAGGAGCATCCAACAGAGGCAAGGAGAGGGGACTGAGGAACTCACACACTCATTAAGTCAAGGTAGTGCCCAAAGCAACTGCTGCGGCTAGCATCTTACAGCTATCAGTAATGAGCAGTTTTGAATGTTAGAAATTTGTTAGGTTGGGTGAAAAAACTAGTCAAGTGCTATTACAGTCTTTAAAATTACCAACGGACTAAAATCACACAATCAAGCAAAATGACATGATCGCGCAATTCTAGAATCTAACAGCAAAACCTCAGCTCAAAAACTCTGATCACATTTTGTGCTTTGCACTACATTTGCAATTCAGCTTGGCACTTTTTGCAGCACATTGTACACGGTTCTCTGCATAAGAAACATTTTCCATTAAAATCACTCGTTCGCAATTTCAAAACCCTGCTATTGAAGTGCCACTCACATGGACTAATGGGCCATGCACCTCCTGACCAAACACACAATTGCTTACAGTATTTTTCCAATTCCTTACACATCGAAAGTGAATGTTTAGATAAAAACATCAAACCCTTCCCTTTTGTAACAATGCCTTCAACTAAGACAACCAAAGTACTTGTTTTAAGTAATGCACTGTGTTTGCACTTATGCAACACAGAACCGCAAAACGCTACACACTGTTTCAACGTTACGCACGTGGTTCAAGAATGAAATCTCTTGCAACCCTTGGGGACACACTTCTACTCAAAATTCAAACAAAAAGCTACCGTAAACGCCAATCAATCGAAGCCTTTACGCCGCAAACGGACAGGTAGAAACAAAATCTAGGACGCTTGCCACTTTTGTGAGAACATTGCAAACATGGAGGCAGTGAGAGATAGAGGAAGAGGAACCAAGAGGACCAGACAATAGATGGAGACGTACTATTTCCGGCGACATGTCATAAATCATGGCCTGACGAGGAGGGAGGTTGGGTAGAGAGGACAGCCCAAACCTAGCCACTGCATGGTTGCATCTATCATCCCCACAGTCAGACATGAGAACCGGTAAGTTACTTACTATCTACTGTACGTAATCCTACTGCTCCTTATGCACGTACAGAGCAGTCCGACATATCAGTAGGACTGCAAAACCCGGCCATTGTCGGCCATTGTTACAGTAATGTAATTTCATACTGAAAAATTATTGTGTACTGTAACCTATCACGTCATATTTTTCGTCTCTCTGCAGAATTGAGAGGTGGCCAGACCATGGTGAGAGACACCGGCTGTTCACACTAGGACAGGACAGCTCAATGTGAACATGGTGGTGGCGAACAATGTCATTACACTGTGAAAAATCCAGAACCACATCATTTCAGACAACACAATGTTGATTAACATTCACCAGGTGGGCTTGCCCACAATTAATTCATTTTATTTATTATTTTACATTTACATTACATTTACATTAACGCAATTGGACAGTGTATAACAGCACAACCAAATCCGGATGAAACAAGTCTACACAGTGCCAATTCAGCGGAACTCAGAGGGAGAACAGCACAATGTGCAAGGAAGTACTGTACTGTGAATTGACTTTCATATCAACACCTTATAGACACATTACAGTACTGTAATCCAGTGTATGGTGCTTCACCACATTGACTGCTCTAGTACTACTTCTCATTTAGTCTTGTCTGTTTCATCAAGTCTTAGAGTTGGAAGCTACTGCAAATCTGCACGTTTATATACAGTGCATCCGCAGATTATTCATATCCTTTAACTTTTCCACAGTTTATAATGTTACAGCCGAATTCCAAAGAGTATTCAATAAAAAAAGCTCAACATTCCACACACAATATTGCATAATGACAAAGTGAAAAAATTGTTTCAGGGGATTTGTTGTGTGCAAATTTATTAAAAATAAATTTAAAATAAATATTACATTTACTCAATGAGTTGTTGAAATACCATCGACACCAACTACAGCCTCGAGTCTTCTTGAGTGTGATGCTACAAGCTTGGCACACCGATTTCAGGGCAGTTTCTCTCATTTCTTCATTTTGCAGATTATCTTAAACTCCATCTGGTTTCAGATCCATCCCCCCCAAAAAATATTTGGGTTCAAGTCTGGGCTCTGGCTGGGCCACGCAAGGACATTTACAGTCTTGTCCCAAAGCCACTCCTTTGTGATCTTGTCTGTGTGCTTAGGGTTGTTGTCCTGTTTCAATGTCAAGCCTCACCCCAATCTGACGTTCAGAGCGCTTTGGGGAAGGTTTTCATCAAGGATTTCTCTGTACATTTTGCAGCATTTTTTTATTTTTAATGCATTTCCAAACAGTTATTGAAACCTTTTTTTTTTGTCATTATGTGACATTATATGTATAATGTTGAGATTCTTTTTTTTATTTGAACAATTTTTGAATTAGTCTATAACATAATAAAATATGGAAAGAACGAAGAGCTATGGATAATTTCCAAATGCACTGTATGTATTGATATATTGAGGCTGGCTTTACCTTAGCCAAAAGACGTGGACAGAGCCTTATTAGCCACCCTGTCGTGGTGAATGTCATCATGGAAGGAATGTAGCCGTGAGTGCTTCACCACACCAACCTTGGTCCCCACAACACCGCCCTTCCCATCAAATTCTTTGACACACCACTGTATATGGTATCCTCCTTCAAGCCGAGCAGAGGGGTGCGCCAGAGCAGCCCAGGTTTGTTGTCGTCTGGGACAACAAGAGTTTCCATCGGGCTGCACAGGTTTGCAATCGGTTCACAGACCACCCACTGTTTACTGTGCTATACCTCACACCATATTCCCCATTCCTAAACCCAATAGAAAAGGTTTTTTTTCAGCATGACGATAGAAGGTGGGTGGCCAACATCCCCTCGCACTCATACCTCTTCTACAGGCGATGGAGGACGCATGGGGTGAAATGGATGGGGCTTTCGACGTTGATGGGGGCTAGAGCCGTCCCTCCAGAAGCCCCTTTCCCCGCTGTTTAGCCAGGGGGAACATCGCTTGTGATGTAGATGAGGTGCTGTGGTCAGACCTAAATAGGAGGCAGGAGGCAGCCTAAAACGAGTTTTCTTCAACTTTAAAAAATTCTGTCCCTACATTTTGAGTATTGAAAATATGAACCACTTGATTTTTTATTTTACAGAAAACCTTTTGTTACTGAATGTTATTGTTTCTTGGTTTATTTTGTTTGGTATATAAAGATTTGCATTAAAAAATATATTCTGGAAAGATAAAAATGTTTACTTTTGCTAGAAATTTGAAAAAGTTTCGTGTTTGTCTGACTGTGTTGATTTTAGGTTCTTAAAGATTTGTGAGAATGAGCTAAAGGTTAAAAAAAATTAAAATGACATGCCAATTAATCATATGCCCAAATTTTACCCCATCTTCTTCCTTTAATTCCAAAAAACGTTTACCCGACTGAATTACTGAAATATGTGACACAGATAGACCTGAGATGACACCCCCAGTGCTGAATGGCAAATTTAATTTTAAAAAGCTTCCAGATGAAAGTTGAAATGAGACCAAAGTTGTGTGTACATATTGCAGTGATAAACTTTCCATCGAAGCAAATCAAGTCTGAAGTATTATCTTCAGACAAAGCACATCTTTGCTGATGTCAGCAAAGATCCTAGCACTAAGCCAGGATCAAGTCGTGTCCGTTGAACTACACTGGCAAAGTGCAGCCACGGCAAGTCTATCAACAAAGCAAATACAACTAAGCTAACCAATACAATCACTAAATGGATCCCTGCGTAGGGTAAGCCTGCAAACATTGTTCAAGACCAGGGGCTTCAGGGCATTATCCAGATTGCCTCTGACGAGCCATCATACAAGCCGCCTTTGAGGGAAACTAATTGTTACTTGAATTTATGAATCGCATGGCGGTGAAAAGGCAATAAAAGCGGAGTGTCAATATTGGACAGACTGGTGTCCACTGGACATCAGTAAGCAATCAGAACTACTTTGGTGCAACAGCCCACCTAATTGAGGGAAAATGACTGCTTTCATTTGCTTTTGATGTGATGGACACAGGGAAAAGACATTTTGTGGAAGCGTTAGTTTTTCAGTTTCTTGTTCAAACATATGCCCCATGTTGAGAGCATTGTACAGATGGTAATCACAGTGGCTGTCCATGGCAGCGGGTTTGTTTTACCCAAGTAAACGTCAAATTAGTTGGACATTTCGAACAAAGTCTTGCAAACAGAGAAGAGCTGAAAGTTTAGCCAGCAAGCCAGTAGGGGCAGGAAGAGTCACTCGTTCAGGTTGCAGCAAAAATGCTGAAATTAACTCTTCAAATGATAAAGAAGGTCCAACACAACAACCCACTGAAGCCACGCTGGCACAGCAATGTTAGCCTCAGCTGAATATGTCAGACTGGCAAAGTTTGATGCATCCTTGAAGCCATGAAGGTAAGGGGATTTCCCTATCCAATCATTATTTTCTGAAGTCACTTTGACCCCTAAATGGAGGTTCTCTGAATTAAATGTAGGAATTACTTCTGTAGATCTTGAGTGTTTGTATGTGTGTCACAGAGTTCCTGGGTAGTGATGCATACGTTTCCTGCAGTGTGGTGCTGCCTGCACTCTGCCCCCTCTTGCATATGAAGGGTCTCAGGTGTTGACCCCGCGGGTGCGTTGGCATGCCACATTATGCAGAGGAAGTGGTCAGCTTTGGCTCAATTGGCAGCACTCATTTGCAGCCAACATGTAGAGGGGAAGACAAAAAATAGAAAAGAAATAGGCCTTACCATAAAATAGAACATGAACAAGCAAAGACAAATGCAAGAGGGATCAATACAATTTGCTACAAACGAAAAGTGAATGTGCTAACAGCAAATTTCCTTGTGAACCCAGCAATCAGGAAGACTTTCTGGCACCACCGATCTCTGATTACTGTCATCAGTACCAACTTAAGCAAGCCACAAAAGAGCGAGACAGGTGAAGCATTGCAAAAGTGACAAGAGGGAGAAGGGGCCTGAAAATAGAGGTTGCAGAGAATTGCCAATGACTCTGTAGGCCTCGGGAGAAAGCAGTGAAAACATCCAGTTTTTACTTTGACAGGAAGACCAATGGGTTAATGGATGCCTTCAAGAAAAAAGTGATGGCTTTTATTTTTGAAAGTTTTATGTGTTTTTTTATACATTTTTGCTGTGGTCTTGTTTCAAAGTCAATGTATTTACTCCATTTAGAGTAGTATGTGTCAATAGGTTTAGTAGCTTTTAGGACAATGTATGGACTGGGCAAGAATTGAATGTCCAGCTTCACATTTTTGTGGATTTCTGTCCACCAGTCTTGTGCGTTTGCACATGACCATAACAGGTGCACTATGCTACCGTATGCTTCCCAAGATCACCAGCAAAAGGAGTCATCTAAAGTCCCCAATAAACTCTTAAAACTTTGAACTGGAACTGGAACTGATCCTAAACTTGAGGGGCATTTCTTAAATAATGTTCAGGGTTGCAGACATTCCGGACCACTTAAGATTAGCTTTCCAGATTTGTTTGAGACCACAACCATGGTCCCTCAACAATGTAGAATGATACACTTGAGCAAGGCCCTTGCCAAGCGCATCAACCTCATAAGAATATTGGGACCCAAAAAGTTAAGCAAACAAGATTATATGGTAAAAATAATAAAGGTTGAGTTTTAAGCTCATTGAGCTTCTCCAGCACAAAGCTCAAAATTGAATGCAATTTACACATCTACTCGTGGGAAAATATTAATCTCAGTTTCCAAATGAGACAGACGAATGTGAAAATTGCATTAAAATCTGAGTTGATATTCGATCATCTTAAACTCATTGACAATGCCAATCGTTAATACTTGAAATAGAAGGTGTTCTACAACACATCTAAAGCTGGATATCAAAAGGGTGTACACACTTAAGGCACAAAGGTGTCCCATTCTCTGACAGGCTGTTTGAAGTGACTGTGAAGGCCATCATCAAGAAATGTCGAGGGCTCCTAGGAGAACTTCAGTGATACGTTCCAGAGCTACTTACGGCAGTTCAAAAGGCAGCCATTCTTAAACGATGGACCCTGCAATCAGTACAAACAGCGTGAAAACATATTCCTTTTCAGCATAGAATTTCATGCAATACACTTCGAGCGAGGAAAACTGATGCGCTTAGACATCAGCTACATGTTTAAGTAGAGGTCACGCTACAATGAAGCCAAGTCTTTGTGAGAAACACGCCAAGCTCTGCTGACATTGAAAACCACTTTAAGTTAAACTGACTTTAAAGCCAGTCTTGATTAGATTGACGAGACTGTCAACAACTTTGGGAAAAAACTGACTTTGCGCACGGCAGACATCCCATCTCCCGGAAGTTCCATGAGTCTCCAGCATATTGATAAAGATTCCCCGACGCCAGAAAATTTTACTAAATGTCCAATGGGGAAATGTTGGTGGGGACATTTTGAGGGCAAGCGAGCAAGAGGGAGAGAGTTCTCTTGGGTCTTGGTGAGTGGCAGAGGTAGCCAGAGAATGAAAGAGAGAGCATCCTCTTTGTGCTGGGTAGACCTATCAGATTACTTGATGGGCAGGCTTTATAGTCAAGCTCACTCTCTTTTTCATCGTCCATCAGTTCAGATTAAAGTTACTATGCTCAGAAATAAAAAACATGTTTCAACCCAGATTACACAAAGGTTTATCTCCGCAGATAAAAAGTAATTAAAATGCTGCTTGCTGCACTGTTTGCAACAACGATTTTTCAATTGCCCATTGTTGTAGAAGTGACGGTTAGAAACATGTTAAGGCGGGTTTGAGTGTCATTTGTTCATTAACATAGCTAACGGCATTTGAACTAGTTGCTAAGGTGCTACACTATTGATGCGCGACATGAGGCCAAACTCCCTAATTTAGACTGAAAGTTATAATTGGTTAAATAATATAAGTCAGTTGTGAGTCAAATTCTCTGCTAATACCCAACTTGGTTGACAGTTTAGCTAAACTCCAAAGCATTACATAAGACAGTATAATAAGGATGCACCTGATGCCTTAATTTGTTTTATGAACCACAAGGTGTTGGAGATGCTAAGTACAGGAAAAGCTGCTCAAGTGTCTCACAGTTCTAGTCAAGTCTGACAGAGAAAGATTTTAGAGCTCATGTGTAATGTTGGTGACATTGGATTTTAAGACACCAGTGTTCAATAAAGCCAGAGCTGAAAACGCATTCAACTGCATTCCATCAACCATGCATGACAAAGGCATTGAGTGGTCCAATTGAGCAGTATTTAGCGGTGACAACTGCAATGTGATGATTGGCAAACATTTTTGTAATGTGATGATTGACAAAATGATAAATAGTTTTATCAAGAGGTAAAGCACATACCCCACATATTAAGAGTTGACTGTCCAAGTCACCTGGTCAATGTTTGTGTCAAAACTGCTGCAAAGTTGCTCAACATAACATGGAAAACCTCAAAGTATGGAGAAGACCAAAAAGAGTTTCTAAAGTTGAGCAATGTTGCCCAGCAGAGTACATAAGCATTGCCCAACACGCTAACCTTCTTAAGGTTAAGGTCTTAAGGTTTGGACCATCTGCTCCACCAATAGCCAGTCTTTGTGATATTGTAAGTCAAAGAGTGATGACAGATGACATGTAATTTTCAGAAGGGGCTGAAAGACTCCCAAATAAAATACGAATACACATGCCTACTCCAAACATTAAAATGTTTTGACAAATTTCATTTTTCTAATTTAGGCATCTGTGCTCCTTAAATTGGATCAGAGCATAGCTAATCTACGGCATGACCTAAAAAGCAGTTACTAAACGATGCCAGAGCTCAGAAAGTCTTGGATGAGTTCCCAACGACAGACCAAATCTTGAAAAATCTATCAGTCGTTAATACAGAGGGCCAAAATGAGGTGAAGTCACACCTGATCTTGTCTTTAAATTAGATTAGATTAGATTAGATTAGATTCAACTTTATTGTCATTGCACAGACTGCACGTACTGAGACAGCGAAATGCAGTTAGCATCTAACCAGAAGTGCAAAAGAAGCAGTGTAATGCAGTAAAGTGTTTAAAGTTTAACTGAGAGATATCCAAATGTAATCAGGGTAGATACCAGAGAACTGCTCCACTTGGAGTGGTGGAATTACCTCCTTGAAATAAGTTTCTGCAAGGTGGGATGTCTGCGTACAGGCAAGTGAGAATGACACCAAGCTGTGGTGGGATGGATCATTTTTCTAAACTGACTTTGTAAGCAAGTTTTAGAGAAAATTATCACAAGTTTTGATGAGAAACCAAATGACTGAGATCAAAAGACGCCCTAAAACGGAAATCTGAATCATGAGCTTCTTGATTAATAGCATACTGAACCCGAAAACAGTCAGGTAGCTGTTCAATCATGTCAGGTCCAAAATGGGGTGTTTTTATCTTTGGTGACAATTAAATAAAGTCATCTTGTCATTGCATTGTCATGCAATCATTCCTTTTTCCAGGAGTGAATATATTTCCTTCTGCAGTATAAGATTGAGCTCTGCAGACACAGAGGACTCTGTGGCACCTCTGAACCAAGGGAACGGTCACTAGAACTGAAGCCCCCATTCGCGCTCCAGATGCGACAAGATCTTTGATAGCTTGAAGGAACTTTGGTTTTGACTCGCACAGATGATCAAGGCTCCTTGATAAGAGTGTTCCGAAAATAATTGGATCCTTTCCATAGGTTGGAGTTGACACTATTGAAAAGAGAACCTAAGTGTGTTTAAAAACCGTTCTCAACAGTTTGCGTAATATATTTGCTTGTCAGTGAAATGGATTGTGACGCTGATTTGTGGCTTCACTCTAAAACCTCATTAAGACCTCATGGGCCAATAATTAAGAGGTAAAGCGTACATCACCACCTGAGGCATATTCCGTTTGGTCCCCATGCCATGTGACACCATACACTTAGTTAAACATCATGGTGTCTGGCCTACTGCGTAACAGCCCTCCACAAACACACACACACACACACACACACACACACACCAGGAGCAATGACCCTCCCCCTGTCACCAAGCTCGGTTTGCGTGCACCATCTGGCCCGCTCTCGCAGCTCACCCCGCCATGCACAAGTCGCCCCCACCAATAGCTTGACAGATCACTGTGGTTGCAGACCCCCCATCTCTACACCATCAAACTCAAACAATGACGGCTGCACATTTTCTTTTCTGGTCTTTGTGCCAACTTAATCATAGTTCCTATCAACCAACCACTTCACCTATTTATTTATGTGATATACTGCATGTCAGGGCCTAGACACTGGAGGAGCTGATTAGATTATTGTTGGCACCTGCCTCTTGTTATCTTGTTTAGGTTTCTCTGTATTTTATTGGTCATAGGTTTTCCCCTATTTTGTTTTGAAGCCTTGCTTGTCCAGGTTTGTGTTGCTGCATTGCTTTTTGTTACTCGCCTCCGTTTCTGTTAGGGAATCAAAACATATTCACATCTGCATTTTGATCTCAATTCTTGCCAGCTTGTGACAGATTAAAGTGAACGCAAGTGACCCTGTGTAAAGGTCAACTAGGGTCTTCTTGTGCCACAGCATCATTTTAGTGTTAATGAGCACAGGCAGCAATGGATGACCCTCTGTTCGACTATATGTATTCATGAAATACAGTGAACAACTTTTGGTGTTTACTCAGAAATGTCTCAACCATCCAGCCACCTCATTATAAAGCAACAGCGATCAAACTGTGTATATACAATGTATTCTTACAGTTTTTCTTGGTCTCTATTCACTATTATACCAACGTCCCACCTCTAGAGCCACACATGACTCACTGCTCCCCCTGTTTTCAGAAGCCATTAGAACCCTGCCTGCCAGCCTTTGACTCACTGCCCTATAGCCACCAATCACAAATCACTTCTAGTCCCCTGTTTTAGTACCCCTCCCCCGTTGGACTCAGTGCTCCATACCCACCAATTGCTCTTCACACCGCATAACGCTAACACATCCCCTACCCCTCCACTACATCAACCCTCAACCTACCAATCACAGACTGCCGTCTAACCTCCCAGTTTAAGCCCGGCGCCCGCCTTCCGACTACCTACCAATCGACAAGCACCTCTGAAGCTTTCCCTCAAGCCCCAAAGGCCCAGAGCAAGGCATAAATGTTTCAGTGTTGAATAACCTCTCCGAGTGTGGAGGTAAATATTTCATTGACGCTGTGTCTTCCTGCCAGCCCAGTAGCTTGGCTCTGTCTCTCTCTTGCTCTCTCTGCTCCTCCAAACCCTATAATGACCTAGCTAGCAAACAAGTGCAGGGGAGGCAGAGAGAATGGAGCAATGGCGAGGGAGAGGCAAACTCATTATAATTGAGAGCTGAATTTTCTTGGTATATAGGGAAGGGTGTAGGGAAACCGATGACCAAATCGTCCCCCCTCTTTGTTTAAGATCAAAGAAACAAGCCCCAAAATGGCCGTGGCAAACCCTCCAGGGGGGCCAGCCAGTTTCTCTCACACAATGTACCATATATTCAGACAAAACAGCACACTGCCTCCCCTCAAAGGATTAATACATTGCAATCAAGAAATTGGTGCCTCAAGAACTTTCGATGACATTTTTGGACATCGACAATGAGAAGGAATTGTAACATCAATTGTTTGCATTTTCAAGTAATTATCTAAATGAACCTTCCTACCTAGCATGGTCAAGTTTGGTATTGAATTGAAATGCCAATGAAATGTTTACAATAACATGTCATAAGCGATGCAGACGTTGTGTAGAAAAATATTCCTTGTATACAAGCGTAAATAGAAACAAAGCGATACACGATAAGCTGTCTGGCAATCCTTATGCAAATCTGTTCATTGGCAAGCAGCCAATGAAATTGTCCAGGCATTGTCTTAAATAGCGCTCCGAACCCGGAAACTATGGCTTTTTAACATCCGCAAGAAGCTGTTGGGCCACCTTGTTCTAACAGGGTGGAAATTACACCCCGCTGTTCTGGGACCACAGTCTACAAACAACTCAGACCAAAGGAAAAAGGCCTTGGACCTCACTACATCCGGAAAACACCATGCAACATTTTCTAACGTCATCACCTCAGAGCACAGCAATCTTTGTCCAAACTATGGCATCACAACTTCCAAAGTTTTCCCTAACAATTCAGAGTTTTATCCAAGTCAACATCAGTTTTGGGCTCGCTGTATCACCCAATTGGTAAACTGGTAAACTGGGAAAAGGTAATGAGTCAGTCGCTCTACAGGGGGTTGGTGACTTAAGTTCAAGAAGGGCACTGTGTCACACACAACCACACAGACCACACACACACAACATGGCACACAGACCACCCACACACCATGGCACACAGCGTGGATCAGTTAGAGAAGCTCAACAAGAGAGCGGTAGGAAAGATATATTTAAAGTATTTACAAATCTATACGACACAAGTTATATCTAGTCGGAATAAGGTACAAAATAATAGATATACACACAAACAATTAGTAGAACTGACCCCACTAAAATTAATAAGGGAGAGAGGGGGAGTGAACATTTGAGGTGGTCATTTATTACAGTCATTTAGTGAATCCTTTTAATCAAAGCAACTTACAAACAGTGCTTGCATCAGGAGAAGGTAAGGACCAAAAGTAAGGTAGATAAATACGTGTGTCATTGACCAACTTATATATTTAAGTGTGATTAAAATGCCACAATAACTGGCAGAATACTCAATCAAGTGCCTCACAAACCTAAATCGTCGGCTTCGTGAAGTTAAACAACTGAAATTAAAACCAAAAGATAAATTAAGAAAACTCTAGTGCAAACGCAAAGCAGATACAACTGCTCCCTGCGGCATTTAAGCCAACGTGGAGTCAGGTGGGCATGCTGACCAATTGACTTTTTTATACCAAAATCCAAACACACACCTCTACATAACACCTCTGTTGACCACTTCAACAAATCTATCCAGTGTCAAAGGTACACTCGTGCATTTATGGTGCAACAATACTATGATATGGAACCTCAAGATTACAACCGTGCTCGACTTTGCTTGACAGCCAGCTGTACAAGTGTGTATATTCAAAGGAATTGATAAGAGGACAGAAAGATCACAGAGAATGAAAAATAGGACGAAAGGGAATTATGAAAGAGAAATGTTAAAGCGAAACACAATAGATAGAGCTGGGAGGAAAAAGAGAGGGAAGGAAAGAGAGAAAGGAGACAGCGGTATAACAGAGTATGTGTGCCACATCTGAGGTTCATTTGATGTGAAGGTCTTGTCTTGGAGCTCATTTGTCTGTCTGAACCAGTCTCGAGAGAATGAACTCACGCGCACACACACGCACACACACGCACACACACGCAAACACACACACACACACACACACACACACACACACACACACACACACACACACACACACACACACACACACACACACACACACACACACAC
>JAVQJS010001163.1:0-15228 GCA_036024795.1 Galaxias rostratus | reverse complement strand
GTTATGCATATGACAATAAAAAACCTTGAACCTTGATGTGGACAAGTACTATAATAAGAATAAATAGGCCTAATTTGTGTCTCACTATATTCTCAACATGGCCAGGAGGGGACTGGGAGTGTGACGTGAACAGTGAAATGCCAGGATACCTATATTCTACAGACTTGACTTCATAGGGGAAATGAGTCATCCCAACTAAATACAAATATACAGTGCATCCGGAAATTATTCACAGCTATTCACTTACGCCTTATTACAAAATGTAATTCAAATTCATTTTTTCCTCAAAATTCTTCACACAATACACCATATTGACATTGTGAAAAAAATCATTTTTGCTCATTTACAAAAAATAAATAACTAAGAAATCATATGTACATAAGTATTCACAGCCATTGCCGTGAAGCTCAAAATTGACCTCAGGTGCGTCCTGTGTCTACTGTTGATCCGTTAGATGTTTCTACAGTTTAATTGGAGTCCACCAGTGGTAATTAAGTTGTCACCTGTCCATTTAAGATCCCATAGTTGACAATGCATCTCAGAGCACAAGCCAAGCATAGAGTCAAAGGAATTGTCTGTAGACATTCGAGACAGGATTGTCTCGAGGCACAAATCAGGGAAAGGGTACAGAAAATGATCTGTTGCTTTTAAAGTCCCATTGAACACAGTGGCCTCCATAATCCGTGAATGGAAAAAGGTTTAAACCACCAGGATTCCTCTGTGGAGAGAGGAGAACCTTTCAGAAGGACAACCATCTCTGCAGCAATCCACCGATAAGACCAGTATGGTAGACTGGCAAGACAGAAGCCGCTCCTACGTAAAAGGCAAATGACAGTCCGTCTGGAGTTTGCCAAAATACACTTGAAGGACTCTCAGACCACAAGAAACTAAATTCTTTGGTCTGATCAGACAAAGATTGAACTCTTTGGCATGAATGCCAGGCATCGTGTTTTAAGGAAAGCAGGCATCGCTCATTACCAGGCTAATACCTTCCCTACCGTGAAGAGTGATGATGGCAGCATCATGCTGTGGGGGATGTTTTGCAGCGACAGAAACTGGGAGACTAGTCAGGATAGAGGGAAATATGAATACAGCAATGTACAGAGGCATCCTGGAAGAAAACCTGCTCCAGAGCGCTCAGAGGCTTCCTATTAAAAAACGCTTGGGGCTGTAATTGCTGCCAAAGCAGCATCAACAAAGTATTGAGCAAAGGCTGTTAATACCTATGTACATGTAATTTATTTGATATTCACGTTGCTGTTATGGAGCATTTTCTGCAAAACTGAGTGAAAAATTATTTAATCGATTATGGAATAAGACCGTAACATAACAAAATGTGGAAAAAGTGTTATCAATACTTTCCGGATGCACTGTTTCTAGCTGACCACCTTTATACTTGAAGAAACCTTTCTATCCCGCTGGTAGTGGTGTTTTCCAGCATGACAATGACCCTATTCACGAGGGGAAAAGGGGGTCAGTAATCTTAATAATGTCAGATTTTGATACTAAATTAAGGCTATACTATTGCCATTGCGGTCACAAGTTACCAGGTGTGGGCCGAGATAATAAATATTATCCACTATCATCAAAACACCAACACTAATTGGTAATATATTTTAAAACAAAGGTGTATATTGATCCTTATCCATGTAACTTACTCGACATTATAAAGATTACCACTCTCATAAAGACTTCAACAACAGATGTTTTTTGGCTATTCAGTTGTTCAGTAGCACGCTTATTCTGAAGAAATACGATGAAGCCGCCCCCTCATGTTCTTCTTCGTTCAATTTAGACTGCCCCTTTTTTTTTTACTCCGCCCCTGCCGTGCCTGGATTGGACACACTGTTACTGGAGGTGTCAGTTCGGGTTGGAAGATTTTTACCTCTACTCTTGCATTGGCAGCTGTGTAGAGGCAATCCATAGCTCCAGATTGCAGCTGCATTCTGGTCTCTGCGTTGTTTGCTAATGTGTAAGCAAGCAGTTAGGAATACACAATAAAAAAAGAGCCGTATTCATGTACTAGGTAACTATTTGGAAAATGATCATCTGTATGAACAAAATGGACTATCCGCTCGGAACCCAATGCCAACGAGTCAATACACAGGTAACGCGGGTTAGTTAACATAGCAAGCTTAACCTTAATTAAGTGATCGGTCGTTTATCCATAGTCCCATTTTATCATTTCGAAGTCGATGAGCTAACTGTAGATGGCAATTACAGTTTTGGATCATAGCTAGCATTAGCTAGCGGTTCTTGTTCAATGGCTAATCAATTTGACCTGGCTGACAATAAGTCTAACGAGTAACGTCGCTGGCTAACGTCGTTACTACTAGCTGCTTAGTCTGTGCTCGGGCTTACCAACATTTCTATGCGAAACAATCATCTTATCATACCTAGCTGACGTTTAAATATAACAGTGAATTGACAAAGGTTGTTGCTATGTAGCTTCGACCTAGCGTTTGCTGTTTGTTTGATTCGGGGGTTTGCCATAACTTCCCCCTGCAACTTTAGAGCTATCATTGGCAGGGAAAAGGTTGGTCAACCTGATTATCATCACCCCCTGCCCTGCTTCACCATCACCATCGACATCAGATTCAGTACTGTGTGTGGTTTACATTTGAACTTGCAGCTAACGGTTAAATCCACTGCTCGTCAAATTCAGTGGCCCAATTCAATGAATGGACAGTCAAACTGGCATTCAACGACAAATTGTCTTCCAATATAAAGCCTACTAATTACCAACAGCAGAATATAAGTTGTCTAACTATTCTATTGGTCAGTGCTGAACTTGGAGTAACAGCCTGAAAAAGTGAGGTTTCAGTTTTGAACAAAGTACACTATTGTTTCAGGGTAAAATAAACAAGAACAAACACAACATTGTATTTGTATTGCAAATATTTACAAAAAAGAGTAATAAAATAACACCTTAGCACCATGCACTACAATCTTATGTGAAATGATTGGGATTAGAACTTCAACAGCTATCCCGATTGATAGCTAGGCCTCAGTTTTACAGTCAATGACATCATCTAGAAATGTGCATGTGTCTAGATAGAGAAAGTTGTGTGAGGCTACCTGTATGTTACAATAAATTGTCAGATTTATTTGCACCTTTATTTTAGAAGAATATATTTGTATGGTTTGTAAATTATGAAGATGCCACATGCTTCGCGCAACCTATTTTGTACTTGATTTAAAGCCGAGACATGCTGCTTGTTGCATTGTGATGCTCGGTGCACTGCCAATCAAAGTTGTTTTTCTCTTTTCTGTGGTGTGTTTCCTTTTGCAACCAATAGGGTGCGCTTCATCTTAACACAATAAGGGACATTTGTTTACTGCAACATCTATAAGTTCCTCGACTATGCAAATAGTAGAAACTTGTGACGAGTTATGTATCAATTCTGAGTATTCTTGATACGCAAAAACGTACTTAAAAATAATTCGCATATGTGCGTTTATATTTGACTGCTTTTTCAAGACACCACAAACCCCTTCGTGCAAAATATTTATACTATACCAATCCTGATACATTTCATTCACAAGCCCGGTCTTATCAAATTATTTTACAGGAGTAGAGAATTGGCCGTGTCAATATCACATTGGCTGTGGCCCCTTGTTATTTTGTCCCCGTGAGGGCTCACTTCTATTAAAAAAGAAATTGGTGACACAAAACACCCTTTATAAAATGTCCTGAGCTGCTACTTCGTCATATTTATAGCAATATACCACATTAGAGTAACAGATTCAGATATGTTGGCAATTACTTTTTACACAATTTTATTGTTTGATATTTCCATAGGCAAACATGTTTATTACATTCAATGATAATATCGAGGTAGACAGTGATGAGAAACTTACTGTGGCCCAATTTATTTTTGTTTTAAAACTGATTGCCATCTAGATTCAACACAGAACAATAGCGCAACGGTACAAGTGCTGTCAAAGATCTGCATTTACGTGAATAAAACCTTTGCTCTACAGGCTAGCAATGACATAACTCAAATGTTTTTGTTTCACTATTAAACCTTATTGTATTTTCCATTGAATGTAAGACTGTTTGTGGTGCTGTTATGTTTTCTCAAACTGTCTCCATATGTAGAATGATGTGTTTGTCCTTGTTGAATCCGCAGTCTTACCCAGCAGCTCCCCCTCCCCCAGTGGGCTGCAGCTGGCTGTTTTGCACTCCTCTTCAGGTTCAGGTTGCAAAAGCCAAAAACAGGGATGGTCACTTACGTTTCCGGTGAAGAGGGACAAGTGCGTTGAGATCGTTAGGACACTGATGCATGAGAAGCACAGACCCGTTCTGGCTCACTTGGAATGCAGATTAAATATCCCTCGTCTGAAGCAACCCTTCCTGCTTCGTGCTTTGACATGTGTACCCTCTGAAGGCTATTATGGCCCATAATGCTTTCACTCCTTATAGTTTACTTTCTCCAGGCAAACCAAGTATATATGCTTTTTACATGTTAACATGTAAGCATAGTATAACATGTAATATGTTAGCATATTAATCAAAACAGTCTCTTTGGTCTGTTTTTGGTAAAACCTGTTTCAGAGTATGTTTGCTCTGACCCCTTGTGATGTTATGTTCGCAGTGCATTGATAGCCTGCGTCAAGTGATCTGAACGAGCAAAGGAGCTTATGTACTTGTGCATGTTGTATTACCAAATGACCTACATCTTGTCTTAATTCAGAACATACCTTTTTTATTTAGCCTTTAAGACAAATCCTATACTTTGACAGACCAGTATATTCCATTCTGATCAGTATTTACTGGAATAGATTATTCTATTTTTTAGAGCTTTGTGTCTGTTCAAGGGAACCCTCAGGGTGTAGTTGTTATGACTAGAGTATTAATAGTTTAACTGGTGTTTAATTATTATTTACAGTCTGACTAAGGGACGTTCTGTGTGCTTTTCTGTTTATTTCTTTACAATGTAGAAACTTAAGACATAGGCAAACCACTATTAAACTTCCAAGGTTATGTATTTTTAATATAGGTAGGTAATGAAGCATTAAGCTAATTAAGTTTTGAGTTAAGTGTCAGTACATTTTCCAAATCCTGCAGTGATCAGAATGTGTCACTTCACGCCTTAGGTATGTTGCATCCCGTTTCACATGTATTTTTTGTGGTTGGTTGTAGACACATTTTGAAGCTATAGTGAAAATAAAAATAATTTGATAGCATACTGCAGGTAAACACCATGTCGTACATCATGGCAGTGCATTTGTTCTCAGATCCTGTACTATAACTGTCTGTTTCTTTTAGAATATTTATAAACTGAATGCTAATTTTGTTTTGTCTTGCTAATGCCACCAGACAGATACAAAAATGTAGGTCACATGGTGACTAACCTGAGATATGCTGTGCATTCAAATGTGCTGTACACTTGTTAGATGTTTTTCTGGGTCAAAAGCTAGGTGGGTGTGTCTGGCCTTGATATCAAGTCCTTCTGAAATGTGAGACAGGGGAGTGTAGAATGGAGTTGCAGCGTCCCGCTTTGGAATGGGATTCCACGCTGTGACACCGGTGTTGCTCCCAACTTTAATATCCTGGCACATTACAGAGTGTTTATGTTCACAGCCAAATGGTATAAGCTTTAAGAGAACTTATTTGACAGGTTACTGTATGTAAATCACTTTCAAGATAATTTTCCTGTATAGTAAGCATCTCTAAATTTAAAGTTATTATGCCCAATAAGCCCTACAAAAACGTTATCATTGTTCATGCTTAAGGGGTCTTTGGTTTTTATTTTCAAGATAAGTTTTGAATTTTACTTGGAGTACATAGAAATGCTAGAGCAGGGGTCCCCAATTAGAAATCTTGAAGGTCCTCAAATATTTTTTGAAAGCAGGCATGGTTCCGCTTATTTTTTTATTATCGGTCCAGCTTAAATAGTTGGCTGGAGGTAGGTAGGCCTAGTAGTTTACCTTTTTCAGCATTGTCAGTTTTGTCAGTGGACTCATCCACTGCTAGGGATATGCACTCTGCATTTTTTATTCCATCACAAAGCTGTTTGGACAAATCACCGGCCAGTATTTCAGTGCGTCTGGTTGCTGTGTTATCTGACAGTGGGAATTGGTTTATTTTAGCTGTCATTATTTTAGCTGTCCTTTTCTTTGCCTTCAAACATGGCATCCATCACTTCAGTCATGCATTCTTTAATTATTTCTGAATCAGAGCGTGGCTTCTTGTGTTTTCCCAAAACCCACGCCACTCTGAGTGAGCACTCTGTTGCTATTTGTTTTTGTGTCATAGATTTAACAAGAACCCTGCTTGAAGCTTGATATGACTTTTTCAGTCTCATGATTTCTGTTTTTCTTAACTCAGATTTAGGTGGAAATTTCTCTTCAAAATCACTGTGCTCTTTCAGATACTGACGTTTCACATTTTCACTTTTCACCAGAGCGACAGTATTGTTGCATCTTAGAGACATTGGTCTGGTACTTGCTGGAGGTAGGATGGAGGCATATTTCTCTGTCCATTCTTCATTGAAATACCGATTTTCACTTTTCTTTTACCAGCCAATTTGGAGCATGCCATAATTGTGAGATTAGATTCAGTGTTAGCGGACAACAGATATCGATCGATCTGCCGGTAGCCTACGAGTGAACTGCTACTGGGCCCGCAACAGCAAATCAGCGCGTCAGTGAATCACACACAGTGAACGGAGAAGTAAATGGATATAAACGACCATGGATATATTTTTACTAAAAACAACAAAGAACAATGACTTGCGTTAGCGATAGCTCACACATTAATACAAATAATAATTATAATTTTTTTTGTTGGTAATTGTTTAAATATATATATATATAAAAATGTTTTCATTTTTTTTTTCTTAAATTCATGCTGGGTCCACACGGAGGCGTCTCGCGGTCCGGACGTGTACCGCGGTCCGCCTATTGGGGACCCCTGCCCGAGAGTACTCCGTTGTAGGCTCTCTCCAAGCATACAAAACACATGTAGACTGGATGTGCAAACTCCCATAACCCCCCAAACCCCAACAGCCTGGCAATGGTAAGGAGTTGGTCCATTGTTCCACAACCAAACGGAATCTGCATAGCTCCTGGATCCACAATCAGTCAGTCTTTTTTCCATCACCCTGACATAAGCTTTTCTAGGTAGGGTGAGAAGTGTGATATTTGTATTTATTTGTATATATTGTTCCCACATTCTATATCATGTATGGTGTGACCTTGGTTGTCTAGAAAGGCCCATCAAATTAAATGCATTATTATTATTTTACCTCTGATCCTGATATCATAGCACATGGCAAACCACACATGCTTGCAAATGTGATTAAATATACATATACAGTACAGACCAAAAGTTTGGACACACATTCTCTTTTTCTCCATTCTCAATTTCCTTTCTTTTCATGACTGTTGACATTGTAGATTCACACTACAAAAACTATGAATTAACACATGTGGGAAATATGTACTTAACAAAAAAGTGTTACTGAACAACTGAAAATACACCTTATATTCTAGTTTCTTCAAAGTAGCCACCTTGCTCTGATTACTGCTTTGAACACACTCTTTGCATTCTCTTGGTGAGCTTCAAGAGGTAGTCACCTGAAATGGTTTTCACCTCACAGGTGTGCCCTGTCAGGTTTAATAAGTAGGATTTCTTGCCTTATAAATGGGGTTGGGACCATCAGTTGTGTTGTGCAGAAGTCAGGTGGATACACAGCTGATAGTCCTACTGAATAGACTGTTAGGATTTGTGTAATGGCAAGAAAACAGCAGCTAAGTAAAGAAAAATGAGTGGCCACCATTCCTTAAAATTTACATACAGAAATGTATGTACATGAGGACCGCCCCAGGAAAGGAAGACCAAGAGTCACCTCTGCTGCCGAGGATAAGTTCATCCGAGTCACCAGCCTCAGAAATTGCAGGTTAACAGCAGCTCAGATTAGAGACCAGGTCAATGCCACACAGAGTTTTAGCAGTAGACACATCTCTAGAACAACTGTTAAGAGGAGACTGTGTGAATCAGGCCTTCATGGTAGAATAGCTGCTAGAAAACCACTGCTAAGGACAGGCAACAAGCAAACAAGGCAAACAGACTTGTCTGTGCTAAAGAACACAAGGAATGGACATTAGACCAGTGGAAATCTGTGCCTTGGTATGAGTCCAAATTTGAGATCTTTGGTTCCAACCACCGTGTCTTTGTGCGATGCAGAAAAGATGAACGGATGGACTCTACATGCCTGGTTCCCAACGTGTAGCATGGAGGAGAAGGTGTAATGGTGTAGGGGTGCTTTGCTGGTGACACTGTTGGGGATCCATTAAAAATTGAAGGCATACTGAACCAGCATGGCACAGCACAGCATCTTGCAGCAGCATGCTATTCCATCCAGTTTACGTTTAGTTGGACCATCATTTATTTTTCAACAGGACAATGACAACAAACACACCTCCAGGCTGTGTAAGGGCTATTTGACCAAGAAGGAGAGTGATGGGGTACTGCGCCAGATGACCTGGCCTCCACAGTCACCGGACCTGAACCCAATCGAGATGGTTTGGGGAGAGCTGCACCGCAGAGTGAAGGCAAAAGGGCCAACAAGTGCTAAGCATCTCTGGGAGCTCCTTCAAGACTGTTGGAAGACCATTCCAGGTGACTACCTCTTGAAGCTCATGAAGAGAATGCAAAGAGTGTGCGAAGCAATAATCAAAGCAAAAGGTAGCTACTTTGAAGAACCTAGAATATAAGACATTTTTTCAGTTGTTTCACACTTTTTTGTTAGGTCAATATTTTCCACATGTGTTAATTCATAGTTTTGATGCCGTCAGTGTGAATCTACAATTTTCATAGTCATTAAAAGAAAGAAAACTCTTTGAATGAGAAGGTGTGTCCAAACTTTTGGTCTGTACTGTATATAAATATATATCTGACATGGAACATTTTTCTTAATATGTTACCTTTCGTAAAGCAGGGGCCATCTTGTTGGTCAGGGTTCCAGCCACAATCATCACATCAGACTGTCTGGGGCTCGCTCTGAAAACCACACCAAATCTGTCCATATCATAGCGAGGTGCCGCCATGTGCATCATCTCCACTGCACAGCATGCCAGACCGAATGTCATGGGCCATAAAGAACTCTGAGAGCAGGGCAAATTTTAATACTAGTTATCAATTGACAACATGTAGCAGCACTATTATCAGACAAAATTGCCAGCAAATTGCACTGAACTGGAGTGGATATGCCAAACCATGCTTTTTTACACGCCTACAACTATAGGCATTAAGGGAACATTTTGATATTGCTTTTTTATTTAATTCCCTGTTTGAACTTATTTTCATGTGCATTATTTAGGGAATTGTATCAATAATGAACAGAATGAATAACCTCTACTGCTGACTACTAAAGGTTCAATACATTTTACTCACCCTGCGTGCCCAGTTCACAAGATCATCAAGCTTTGTGATTACATATTCCCCCTTACTGCTTGCTACTGCTGCTGGCTTGGCTGTAGCCACAGCTGTGCTTTTCTCTCTGACTGACAGCAAACTAGGAAATAATTGAATGTCAAAGCTTTAGAAGTTATCAAAGGTTGGCATGACCATATCAGGATGAATAGAACATATCATACCTTGTGGTAATGCAGCTTTTATTAATGCCGGGTAGACTCTTGTGTTGGACAGCAAACACTGAAAGGGGTCTACACAGAAAACAAGATCGTCAGGCTACATTTACAGGAAGACAAGTCTAAGACATCTTTAAAAAATTCAATAATTATAATAATAAAATTTTTGACAAATTGCATAAAAATACAAAGATAAAATACACTTCTTGAGAGGATGTGAAGTCCTAGCAAGTTTACCTTGATGAGAAGGTGCTGAATGCAACCAGGCGAGGAATAGCTGAGAGAAACAAAAGAACCGTTATCATAAAGACAAAACTCAGTCATTAATACATTTTCAAAGACATCAGCAAGCAAAATAACATCAACAGTAATCAGATCATAACATGGTACAGTCCAGCATGTTCAATTTGACATTACTTGTAATATATATATGCCAAAGTCGCTCACACAATGCAGCATGTCAAACACTTATCTTATCATTTAAGCATGAATACAAAAAAGACAAACAATCCAGGGAAACACAACATCACTTAATCTATTATGCTAATATTGCTATCACAATAATATAAACAATGTTAAAATAAAAACAATGATATAATATACACAGAATATTATTATTTATTTCAGTTTGACATCCTCTGGCTTCTCTGAATAGTAGATGTCTGTCGGTTGGCAAACACATATTTTGCACGTACTGTGTAACAGGTGCTCTTGCCAAGGGTTAGACTTCTAACATCAAACTACAGCAGTGAACTTTCCTACCATATGTACAACTATATAGCACTTCCTGTTCTTGTGCACCTGCTTCCTGGCAAAGCCATGCAAAAGCGTGTTGATGTTGTCCCTGTTTGGGCTTATAAGTTTTAAACATTGCGGCATTCTAGGACTTTTACTTAAATTATGTGGCATTGCTTTGATGGTTGAGGAAATAATTCCTAGTAGAACAGGGTCAAATCTTAACCTGTCAATTCGAAGTTTAACTCATGTTTAAACAGACACTCGTTTCATTGGTTACACATTTGAGATGAAAGAATACATGAAATAATATATCTATGCTTTAAAAACTATTAGTATTTGGCTAGCAGCCTTCATATGGGCTACTCCCTAAAGCACATGATGTATGAATGCAATGACGTTCTAAAAATCATATCATCTGCAACCACAGAGGAAAGCGCGTTCGAGATTAGACCCATAGTTATTATTATTAGTTTATTTGAAAAGGGACAATGCAATTTCATAAAACACATGAAGTACCAATGGTTAAAAAAGCCAAAATTAGCCAGAAGGCTATTTTTCATCAGTGGTATAGGTTATAATACTTGTTGTATTAACTGTTAACGAGGGATTTCCTAGTTGTAGCTACACACTTTTTGGAGGCCAACTTTGAATTTGCAAGAACTTTACCAACCAATTAATCCAACAGGACACATCTGGGCAACAAGAAACACCTGTCAGTCACATGTTCCAATAATTTTGCTTACCTAAAAATTGGGTTGTCTGATACAAAGGTGATATGTTCTGAGTTGTTTACTAAATATAGATAAAAATACCAGGAAATAAAAGCTGAAATTCGGATCTGTCATCTCATGTACATCTTTTGACTTTAAACTCAATTGTCTTCAGTTTATAGCAAAAACAAAGGAATTGACTGCTGTTCCAATACTTTTGGAGGGGACTGTATATGTGCCTGCTACACTAGCACTTCTAAAGCACATTGAAGCTGTTATTGCAGTTGGTGTCGGTTTACATTTGCTGACCCTAAAATATCATCCTACATAGCCAACGGGATGAAACAATTATTCTATTATGAATCCAATAATGACAAGATAATCCCTCAAGAAATTGTACTTTGAGGAGCCGATGAATGGGAGTCGGAGGCGGTGTGCTTAATATGGAATGCCACATTTTATTATCAATTCAATCAACACCAGAAAGTGAACCTTTCCTGTTACTATACGGCTAGTAAAACACGAACAGAAACTCTAAGGTCCGTTCCTTTAACTGGTCCGTGGGAAGAACATAAACACATAAATGCACAGGGCTCATGCCTTAGCTGCGGATTGGGCTAGCATTGGTCGTTGCTAACTCTTCCAAGAGCTGGACAGCTTGCTGTCCCAAGGCCCTGAATGGCGAAAATCTGGCAAGCCCTCCCCTTAGCGCATAAAGAGATAGCCTTAAATCGCCTCATATTTGTCCTGCTTAAAGGTCCGTCCCATTAACCGCCCCATAGAAATTCATCTATCCGTGAATAGAACATACAATTTCCCACCCACAACAATAAGACTGTGATAAATGTTCCTCCTTGTACCACCACAATACCTGTAATAGACGTATTTTCCATCAAATTTGGCTAGGCCTATATGTTTTTAAATAAAAAAACTGAAAAACAAAAGCATGTGTATTTTATGGAGATAAGGTATGAAATACTTTCTTTCAAACAGCTAAACAATGTGATTTCCTGAAGTGTTGTTACTTTATTGGCATGCAGGGTTGTAAGTGCTCAAGTAACTGAGTGCACCAGAGATAACCAAAATGCAGCTGTTGCTGTAGGCCTTAAAGGCAATAATGCACTATTAACAGTGCAACACATTCAAAGTAGGCCGACTGCTATAGCACATTAACTACCATTCTTGCAATACTTATGAACATGGAGAACAACGTAACTGCTCAAAAAGCAATGTACTGGATATGGTGGGTGGCGATGTTTGTTCGGTTGAAGTAGACAATCCCGTCATTAAGCGAAAACCTTGGTTTCGTTAGCCATGACAACACCGTAGACAATACTACTGTAACCTGTTAGATCATCACCATCATTAGACTACTAGTTTAAGGAAGCCCTCAAGGTACCATATTTGCCACCTATGGCTCTGTATTTTTTTGACCGCAGATTATCCTGGTTGGCCAAGACGTTTTTAAGTTCTTATCAGTATACCAAGCTAGAGTAGGGTGTACAATAGAACGCTGTATTTTCAGTCAGAACGCAATAAAAGACAGTTGGTTCCGCATGTAGTGGAACGCTAGTGCAAACCCATAACAAATGTTGTCAATATTAATGTTAATATAGTGCTACTAATTAGAATTAGTAATGTTAGAAAATCCTGTTTAGGGATCAGGTAAACGAGGCGGAGGGGGGTCTGCATTATGATTAACTCTCATTAGGGTACGGATGTAGCAGTACTCGCTAAACACTGCTCGCCAGACCCGGAGCTCTTAACGATAAAAGTCCATTCCTTCTACCTCCCTCTGGAATTTAGCTCCGCTATAATCACAGCAGTATTATATACCCCCCCCAGCGAATAAAGCATGTGCACTAGAAGACCTTCACAGGAGTAATTAAAGGATTAGAGAACGCTCACCCTTATACAGCCTCTATTGTTGTTGTCAATTTAAATAGGGCTAACATGAGGAAGTTTTGCCTAAATATCACCAGCACATTGAGTTATCTACCCGTGGTGACCAAACTCTTGCCCCTTGACCATTCTTACTCAAAAATGGGACAGCAACAAACCCCTCCCCGCCCTACCTTTGAAAAACCAGGTTTTCAGGCAGTTCAACGCTGGAGTGAGGAATTCATTGCCACCCTCCAAGATTGTTTTGAAACCACAGACTAGCAGATGTTCTGTGTTGCAGCTGATGGGAACATTGATGAATACACAGACTCTGTCTCAGCCTACATCTCCAAGTACATTGATGAAGTCATCCTGATAGTCAAAGGACCTTCCCTAATCAGAAGCACTTGGTTAATGGTGATGTCCGTGCTAAGCTCAGAGCGACGGTCCTCTGCCCATAGCTCTGTGGACCCTGAGAAAGTCCAGATATGACCCACAAAAAGCCATCAGAGATGCCAAAAGAGCCTACAGGGAAAAGCTGGAGTCTAATTACCACAGTTCCGACCCAAGATGCATGTGGTGTTGAATGCGTTCCATCACAGACTACACATGGAGAAATAGCAGTGATGCCCAGCCCGCTGCCTCTCTTCCGGACAAGCTCAACACCTTCTGCGCACAGCTACTGTTAGGCTAGATGAGGACCAGGACGACTGCGCTCTGTCCCTATCTACGGATGATGTGAGGAGAGCTTTTAAAAGGGTAAGCCCTCGGAAGTCACCAGGGCAAGACGGCATTCCAGTCCGTGTCCTCAGAGTGTGCGCTGACCAGCTATCGGAGGTATTCACATCTATATTCAAACTCTCCCTGAACCAATATGCAGTTCCCACATGCTTCAAACAGACTGTAATTGTTCCTGTACCAAAGAAACCTGCCTTCTTTTGCTGGAATGACTGCCGCGCAGTAGCACTGACCTCCATCATCATGAAGTGCTTAGAACAGCTAGTCAGGACCCACATCAGCTCCTTTCTTCCTGGCACCTTGGACCCTCTACAATTGGCATACAACCCCAAAAGATCTACAGACAATGCCATCGCGCTGACAGTGCACACCACCCTCTCCCACCTGGATAAGGGAGACACTTACGTGAGGATGCTGTTTATAGACTACAGCTCAGTATCCAACACAATTGTGCCTGCTTAGCTCGTTCTCAAGCTTAAGAACCTGGGTCTAAACAATTCTGGGTCTAAACACTCTCTCTTCCCTCTGCAACTGGATCCTGGACTTTCCGAGGGGCAGACCACAGGTGGCAAGAATGGGTAACCTCACCTCTTCTGCACTGGCCCTGATCACCGGAAACCCTCAGGGCTGCGTACTCAGTGAACTCCTGTACGCTCTGTTTACACACGACTATGTTGCCCTACGCAGCTCCAATGCCATTTTTTTTTTATTTTTTTTTACATTTTCTTTATTGAATTCCTCTTTTTTTTTTCAAAACATGAACAAGTTAAAAAAACATAAAAAGTAAACTAAAATAATAATTAAAAAAAAAGAATAAAAAAAAAAGGCAGGTAGTTTGGCAAGTAATGTCCATCACAATTGTCCAAAGAAACAGTAAATGCTCAGCTGGTATGATATATTCTTCATATGTTTATATTCACACGTAACAATTTTAATCAGAATAATTAGAATTATTAGAATTCACTTTTCAGTTTCCTAAACACACAAAATCTCTAAAACTCTCCCATTGTCCGTTAGCCGTTTCATTTCCACCGTTCAACCTCATCCAAAAAAAATCATATGCAGCCATTTCCATCATTTTTTACTTTCCACATTTCCATAGTCGGAGTTTGAGATTCCCTCCAACACCTCAGAATTAAGCGAGCACAAGTTAATAAACCAGATTTTAATATTCGGTATTTAAATTTATTTAAATTTGGCACTGTTGTTCTGTCCCCGAGGAGACAGAGCCTTGGTGAGTTTGGGAGTACACATTCAAGCCAGTTCCCTACAAACTTCAAGACATTTTTCCACAAAGGGGAAACCTGAGAGCATTCCCAAATAGCGTGTAGGTATGTGCCACGTTCTGCTCTGCATTTCCAGCACAGGCCATCCTTAATGAATTTCATTTTATTAAGTCTAGTTGGTGTGTAGTAATATCTATGTATTATTTTATACTGAATGAATTTGCTCCTAGCTTCTCTAACATATTCTTCAGTGTTGGAGAGAATCCCCCTCCACGTTCCTTCATCCAAAGTACAATCTAAATCTTTCTCCCAAATCCTCCTTAAATGATCACACC
>JAVQJS010001155.1:0-12411 GCA_036024795.1 Galaxias rostratus | reverse complement strand
TCTTCATCCTAATGTGATCATCCTTAGAGTGGAAGCAGTGTGTGTGTGTGTGTGTGTGTGTGTGTATGTGTGTGTGTGTGTGTGTGTGTGTTTGCTAGGGTAAGAGGAGTTTCATGCCTGTTAGTTCTGTAAAGGCTTGGAAATATGATCCCTTGGACCTTGCTCAGGTAACAGGTCTATTAAAAGTGTAGCTTTTCATTTTGAAAAACAGAAAAGGCTAGCAGTGCCTTCATCAAAGAAATGGTATAGCCATATTGTATCTCAAACCCCACAACTTCCCATTTACATTTGAACCTAAACATGACACTGACCTAATGAAATAGATCGGGAAGTGCAGTTAGGTGGGAGGTCAATCATGAGGAACTATGGGTCAACTGTGATCAAGTGGTATGCAAATTTGGAAAACGTTCAAACGCATGCAATCCAATGGATGACAGATTTTTTTAAAATATTGAAATTTTTATTTGGTCAAATCTCTTGCAGAAAAAAATACGTTTTATCCATAAAAAACTTTTGCCCGTGGAAGTACAATTGAATTTATTTAAGTGTTTAGTAATAATAATAGATCTACGCTATCAGAGCTTTATTTGAAGCAAGCTCAGTCAAGATTTAGAGATGTCACATTAGAATTTTTTTGGGGTCTTTACATAGCCTACTGTGTGACTATTATCATTTCAACAAACTGAAGTGACTTGACCTTTGATTTAAAAGTTATAAAACGAGACGGAATGCATCACCAAAGTCTTACCTGCCCGAAAACTGACTTTACAATCGGGTGGAGACTGGAGTCATATTCCACAGGAGGGGCGTTGAGTCGCTTGGAGGTGCGACGAGATCCTGGGACAAGCGCGGATGTTGCAGGTGGGTCGGAGTTTAGACTCGTTGCTGACCCAGCATCTATTTTGTCCTTAGATTCGAAAAATAAATCGGTGTCATCTAGTTGCTTTGAAAAAGAGGAAGTTGGAGAGGTTCCTTTGTCTGGACGTGTACTGCTTTGCTGATGCGCCGGTGACAGGTCACCTCTGGAGGTGTTGTGATGATGATGGTGACGGTGGTGGTGTGAATGCCTGGACCTGGACGGCTTACTCCGCTCTTTTTGACTCCGATCCATCCGCTCTCTCATTTCTTCATGCCTATAATCATCGACAACTGGACTGCTCTGGCGGTGAGAATAGTTCAACCTGTCATCGCCCCCTGGTCGAGGAGCGGCATGTCTCGGTTGACAAAGGGGTCTACGCACACTCGCTTCGCAGTCTTCGGTCCAGCCGCCTGCACCGTCTGGTACACCGTTGCCTCCAACAGGACGATGGTGGCTGCGGTGACTGTGAGACCCATGTTCTGAATGATGAGCAGACCGTCGATTTGGTGCCGATGATTTTAGCAGAGAAGTGGTAGATTCGCTCTTTGGAAAAGAGGAGCTCATTCCGTTGCCTTTCGGTTTATTCGCTACTCCGTACAGATGACACTGCTGGAATAGGGATCGGGAGTGAATGCGATCCCCCAGGTATTCAGCAGGCTATTTAGCCACTCTCTCCTCAGATCCGGAGCACCCTGTTGATTCCCCTCTCCTCTCGCACGTCTGGGATAGGACTAGCCACACAATCAAACGCGAGTTAATGAGAAAGTTCTGTACCAGCTTTCTTTCTAAATATTCTTAGTTAAGGTTGTCATTCTAAATTCAATGTGATTTCAAATGTATTAACGGCCGCGTTTTCTATAATGTCCCGTGTTCGTCATATTCGAGTCATCACGTCACTCAATCGGTTGGAGAACTCGGCGTACATGCATGATTTTTGGGATTTCAGAATTTTGAATTTACATTACCTATTTTGATCCGAGAAACGTAAACCAGGAGAGAGTTTGCAAATAAATGTATCAGCATTACGGCAAGGAACAACATCTTCTGTTTAAGGCACTAAAGCGAGACAGGTGCTTGGTTGTCTCACTTTTCACTCTAATCTAATTTCCTCCACAGTAGAATGTTATTCAAAGTTATTTTTAACGCATTCTGAAAGCCATGTAAAGTGTGGTAGCACGGGTTAAGATAAGCTGTAGCCCTACTTCCCACAATTTCAGAAATTAATCAGCATGCAACATCAGACAATAAGAGACTACAAGATTACATCTTTCATAATTAGAAGAGAATTTTTCATGAACGGTCAATTTTGCCACACTCCCCAAGGCTGGGTCCAGTTGCAGCATCTAACTTCTTCCATTTAGATAAGTATTGTGAAACACATAATATGTAATGGTTAAAAAAAATGTATGGATAATTAGAAGACAGATGTAAGTCTAACATACAAGTTTGGTTAGTAGAGGTCAGGTTCTCTGAGTAACTGGGAGAAATGCAAAACATGATACACTCCTCCCAAGTCTCACCTACCCACATCTGGTGCATGGAATTAGAACAAGTATTGACATTCAAATGTTTTTAATTGATTTAGATTTGATCTTTCTTGTTTCATGATGAAGAAGCAAACCCTTGTAAATATTGATATGGTCCAACTAAACTAGCATAATTGAGTTCCTATCAAAGTACAATGCATCCTTAAAGTATTACCAATTGCTTCACCTTTTTCCACATTTTGTTATGTTACGGCCTTATTCCAAAAGGTAATAAATTATTTTTGTCTTGGCAGCGCGGTGGCTCAGTGGTTAGCACTGTTGCCTCACCACAAGAAGGTCCTGGGTTCAATCCCCGCCTGACCCATGGGCCTTTCTTAGTTGGAGTCCACCTGTGGTATATTCAGTTGTTTGAACTTGATTTGGAAAGGCACACCTGTCTATATAATTCCCACAGTTCACAGTGCATGTCAGACCACAAATTAACAATAAAGTCAAATGAATTCTGTAGGCCTTCTACCTTGTATTGAGGCACAAATCTAGGGAAGGGTACTGAAAAAATTCTGCTGCTTTGAAGATCCCAATGAGTAAGGTGGCCTCCATCATCTGTAAATGGGAGAAGTTTGGAACCACCAGGATTCGTCCTAGAGCTGGCTGGCCGTCTAGACTGGGCCATCGGGGAAGAAGTGCTTTAGTCAGGGAGGTGACCAAGAATCCAAGGCACCAGGCTAATACCATCCCTATAGTGAAGTATGGTGGTGGCACCATCATGCGGTGGGGACATTTTTCAGTGGCAGGAACTGGGAGATTAGTCAGGATGGAGGGGAAGATGAATGCAGCAATGTACGGAGACATCCTGGACGAAAACCTGCCCCAGAGCGCTCTTGACCTCAGACTGGGTTTATGGCTCATCTTTCAGCAGGACAACAACCCTAGACACACAGCCAAGATATCAAAGGAGTGGCTTCAGGACAACTCTGTAAATGTCCTTGAGTGGCCCAGCCACAGCCTTGACTTAAATCTAATTGACAATCTCTAGAGAGATCTAAAAATGGCTGTGCACCAACGCTTCCCATCCAACCAGGTAGAGCTTAAGAGTTGCTGCAAAATGGAATGGGTGAAACTGTCAAAAGTTAGGTGAGCCAAGATTGTCGCGTCATACAAAAAAAATGGGGCTATAATTGCTGCCAAAGGTGCATCAACAAAGTATGGAGTAAAGACTGAATATGTATGTATGTATCTTATTTTGAAGTTATTTGTTTTAATACATTTGCTGAATACATTTACATTACAAAAAAAAAACTTTTCATGTGGTCATCTGTATTGTGTGTAGAATCTTAATTTTGGAATAAGGCCGTAACATAACAAAATGTGGGAAAAGTGAAGCGCTGTGAGTACTTTCTGGATGCACTGTACATTTTTATCCACACAAACGTTTCTGACAGTTTTTAAAATCCCCAGTTTTAACATCCAAATATTAAAAGTGTAGTCTAAATAGAGGCAGATTAAATCTATAGGATTTATAGATGCTTGAAAGTTGAAAGAGTGGGTTACAAAAGGCGTTCTATGTCCACCTCTCAGGGTTTAAAATTTGAATTGTCTGAAAATGTTTTATCTTTTAGAAAAGATTGATCTTCTTTATGAAGTTGCTTAAACACATGGCTTCAGTAATAAAAATATCTGATGTACCTTATGTAATTACAGCCATAGAAGCGGTAAACATAATAAGCAATTTTCCATGTGTCTCTATGCAAACTCTACGAGGAATCCACGTACATTCCTATGTGTTGTTGAACTTAAACAAAACATCCCATCACTCAAAACAGATAGAACCATAGTATGTTGGATACAAGGTTGGACGGAGAGTTTCTAAAGCATGCAGTATGTTTGCGTGTTATTTACCATAACGCTCTATTTCCTGAGGAACTTAAAGAATTATGGATTATTTGTTTCAGAATGAAATTTTGTTTTGTTATTCGTAGTACTATGCACAGATTGCTAGCGTGAGAAATTACTATTTGCTGAACCTTTCGTCTGTTATTCTTCTCCAGGACCTCTCTGTGAACCACCAGACTCTCCCCCTAACCCTTGAAAGCATGGACATCTTGGGGTCTGTGCTCTCCATGCTTGCATCCTACCTGACGGGCCGATAGTATCAGGTAGCCTGAAGAGGGTTGGTCTCAAAACCGTGCAGTGTCTCAACCGGGGTCCCTCAGGGCTCAGTCCTGTGCTCTCTCCTTTTCTCTCTTTACACAGTCACTGGGCTCAGTCATACATTCACATGACCTGTCCTATCACTGCTATGTGGATGACACTCAACTAACGTTCTTCTTTCCTTTCTCTGACAAACACAGGTGGTGTATCGCATATTGCCATGCCTGACTGACATCCCAGCATGGATGGCAGCTCGTTACTTGAAGCTCAACCCTGACAAAAC
This sequence comes from Galaxias rostratus, assembly GCA_036024795.1. NCBI lineage: Eukaryota > Metazoa > Chordata > Actinopteri > Galaxiiformes > Galaxiidae > Galaxias > Galaxias rostratus. The sequence goes on along the minus strand of JAVQJS010001155.1, from coordinate 7,631 downwards.
AGAAGTTTAATTCATACCCAGAAAGTCCAAGCCCATTCCAAGACCGAACTATCATGGTCAACACATGCAGAATGCAGCCATTTGTAGGGGTTTCAACCTCCCAAACTTCTCTCACACAACTCCTCCGCTTCACACATTGCATTGGCTACCGGTTTCAGCACATATCAAATTCAAGTCACTGTCCTAGCCTATCGAGAGAGGATCGGATCCGCACCCTCCTACCTACAGTCAATGCTCAGACCATACACCCCTCCCGACCCCTGCCCTCTGCTACTGGATGTTGACTTGTTGCCCCATCACTTTGTGGAAGTGACAGCCTGGCACCGTGTTTACAACTTTTCTCTGTCCTTGTTCCTCAGTGGTGCGATGTCCTCCCCATGAAACTTAGGGCTGCAACATATTTGTTAATCTTCTGCCAAAACTTGAAGACTCACTTGTTTCAACTGAACTTCGGTTTTTGAATATGACTTTGCGTCCAACAAGCACTTCTACTCGATTTACCATGCAATTGGTTGCACTCAGAATTTTAAGTTTTTGTATCTGTTGTAGTTGGTTTAGGACGATTTTTGTTAATTGTCTTGATGTCTAATATAGCACTTTCTTAGCTCCTATCTAGATAATCAAGTCAGAGATATACTTATGTTCTCCACCTGACTTGTAGTTTTTACCAGTATCTTTTTGTAGGCACAATTTTTGTAAGTAGTTTTGGACGAAAGTGTCTGCTAAATTAATGTGGTGTAATGACACTGCACAAAGGTTTGGGGAAGATTTACTGTACAACCTTTCCTAAAGCACCACTTCCCTTTGTATAATTTCAACTGTGGTCTTTTGTATATGGTTTATAAATGTAATGTTTCATAGTTAAATAGGTCATTCGTAACTGAAAGAGCAAAGGCAGTCCCATCTGCATGCCCAGGGTCTTGACTCTTAATAGCAGATGTCTAGGGATGCAGGGCAAAAGTAGACGTTGCCAATTAGACATCCATGTTCTTGCAAACAAGAGCGTGCTAATTTATCTATTCCTATCCTCTGTATCTCAGGGGAGTTTGTGTTCTCTGACATCTGTCTGTCTCCAATTCTCTAGGGAGAGACCTAGCCTCTCACTGTATGCCTCCATAATTCCCAGTGCCCCTGTCCATCGGACTGCTCCGATTCCTGTAACCTCGACTATCCTCAGACCATCTGCGTTCAGCATCCATGAAAAAACATCAAAGTTAACTGTAAAAGCAATTCTTTATGTAGCCGTGTTTACTGTGTGTTCAGGTGAAACAGTGGAGTTGTAGTATTAACAATTTGCCAATCAAGTTTTTTGAGATGATCATTTTTGCGCAGCTATATACAATATTAAGTTCACATTCAAATAATGTCCGATTTCTTACTATCATATTTTAAATTACATAATTACTAGTCACATTGTCACTAGAATCCATCTTCTCTTATTTCTCTTCCATTAGATAGCACAAGACCACAGCAGAGCACATGAGGGCCTCAGGGTGCAGTATGGCCCATTTTAAGCACCTACACCCACATACGCACGCAGTACGTCATAAAATACAAAACTACTTTACGCAATTATGATATTTTCCAGATGAAAGGATTCTTAGGTGTCCTCTACTGCAAGGTCCTCTTCTGAAAAGAATAATCATGTCATTTCCTTGAGGGGAAATATTTTAGGTCACATTCAAAAACAACTGATTAAGATGAGCGGATGATGGAAGACACGGTGACAACACTGTTTTAAGACTTAGATGACAGTGAACCACTTTACCACTTACTAACAAAGTTTATTTTGATTTACTCGGCTTTCAACCCCCCACATAATGTATGAGGGGCCCAGCAGGTGGCCATTGTTGAGTGTTGAGTGCTAGGACATATGATGCCATGAGAGAGAGGAGCCCTTTCCACAACTTTGACCTCGTGTCACATCTTGCAGCCCTGTTAACTTGGTCCCATGGCACAGTTTGGTAGCCCTGAAAGATTAATCATAAGAGTGAATGATTAACCACACTGCTGCTTGGGAGCATAGAATGTGTCGACAGACCCTAAGTGAACTTCTTTTTCGGACCCTGTTAGTTGACAACTCATTCACCAATGCCTCAGGAAGTTTAGTTCTTACATCGGTTGGTGTACTTGCACTAACATATTTGTTTTTTGTTCAATGAGTAAAAAAGATAGGCGATCTGCAATAAAGTATTGGGGAATTTTATATGCTCCTAAGCAAGCCTTCAATGTTTTTTTCCGTCTTCACAAATGTAATAACCCCTCTCCTCCCCAACTCACTGTAAGTTTTTTGTATATGCTACAGTGACTCAGTTAAATGAGTATTCTTTTGGAAAATGTTTTCTGCCCGAAGGGAGAAAATCCTGCTCCATTTTGTTCATTCATTGCTTGTTTTGTAGCTATGGGTCTAGCAGTGCATTGTAATGCCCTGAGACACACAATCAAAAAAATAACTAAAGAAATTTGATAACTTAAAGGAAAACAGTTAGTCACCTTTTTTGTTTCTCTGTAAATTAAGGTCACCGTCTATTTATATCTTAATTATCTTTATAATATAATATTGTTTTCTGTATAATCATTCAATTTAATAAAAGCCTGCCTCAAGAAATTTAATTAAATGTACTTACACATTTTGTAATTTTATTAACTTAAAGGTTTAGTTATTCTTCACAGTGCAATATAAAAGATAGACATGTACAAGTATATCCTGCCAAAGAAAGAAGATCTATGGAATAAAGTTATAAAACTCAGCAGCCAACCACTATATATCGTTTATTGGGACAGGGCATCCAAGTGCCAAATGTATAGCTTCAATGCAGCATTACTGATGCGTTTATCACTTAGTCAAATTGCTTCTTCCTTTTGTAGGTTTTATGTTTCCCAGGTTCCAAAAGGTTACCGAACGCTAACAGAGAAATGTAATCTGTTGAAAATATGTGGAGTTTTCTTGTTACCATGAATCAAGCTGAGTAAACCTGCATCACTATCCGATATGACTCGACACATGGACTGAATATCCGCAGAACCTCAGCAGTGAAACCAAAAGCAGCATATGGTTTTAATAACAGTGTTTCTTTGTGATTTTCAAATGGAAACATCAGTGCCCACTAAGTTTAAACCAAATTGAGACCAATGATAATCATGGATAATATTGTTAGCCCACTGAATAATGTGGTTTTCTAGATTCTAGTTAAAAACTAAATAACACAGCAATCAAATTTTAACCAGCTTGTGCCAATTTACTCCATTACAAAAAATTAATATAGACTGATTATAGACGTTGATTCTGATGTCTCTCTTCTAAAATGAACATGCGCTGCATGCAAAAGCTGAGGCCAAAACTAGGGCATTTACAGCCTACCGTATAATATGGGTGCATAGTGCACTTGCACCAATGCCATTCCTTTTGACTTTGACTCAAATGACCACTCACTTATGGGATCAGCCTGGAGGCAGTGTTAAAAAAGGATGTTACCCTTGATGGTACTGTATGTCTGTGCTCTGGTTTCAATGCTTCACACCACTCCCCTCTAGTGTTACAAAGTGCGAAATGCATTGTTCCGGATTACATTTCCCATTTTTTGTCCGTAACATATTACGCACACACACTAAATATGCTTTTATAGGTCAGATAAGAGCATACTATGTAATGGTCTGCAAAAGCAAACATTTAAGAAGTCCACTTTATTTCGGATGAACATATGTAATTCTTCAAAGATTTCCAAGAAGGACATGAAAAAAAACTATTTAAGAATGCAATTGATCCGTTTGTATTATTTTCTACAAAATTAATTTAAATATACATGTTTTACACTGTGCCATTTAGGGGAATGTGAATGCTTCATTGCGATAGGCCGCAACAGGACAAAGGATACAGAGAATTGTGAGCGGACGGCCAGAGCCAATGAAGCCCAGGGCCAAGAACCCTAGACAACGTATCCCCCAGACTCCCACTCCGTGTCAACAACATCCAGTTCATATTGGCCAGTCAAACTGCAAGCAGTCATCCCACAAGCTCTCACGCCATTTGTTTGGTGTTGTACTTTCTTTACTCCCAAAGTGGCAAGGTTGTGACTGAGTGCAGGCCATTGGTCTCTGTCGGTTTGATGACTCTGCAGAGGTAGAGGAACTTTTTAAGACTCTAAATGCACTAATTTGGTATGTCGCCGTGTAGCTTGATTTTAAGAGCTTGAATCTGAATTTGCTTGATGGTTAGCACAGACAGCCCAGGTTTAACAGGTTTTGAAGGTTTAACATCTTCAAATCCAAGCATATCCCACTGAAATACGTAACATTATCTTGCACCCCTTAAACCAAACCAGAAACTTCCCAACCAATTCCTTCCCAAAGGGGACGTCTCCCCAAATGACGAAACTCATCTTTTTACATTAATATGATTGTCGTCATCACTGATTCACAATAATTGACCGGTAGATTTTTTTAATCTAGGGTGCGCGTAGGCCTATTTTCACATTTGTCCAGATATGTTTTGATGTCGTAATTTTCTGTAGTCTCGATTATATTGTTGAAAATGCTGGTTCTACGTGTCCTCAAGTTGGCCTTCTATAACAAAGTGGCACGCTCAGCCAAGAACGCCATATCCCAACCGTTCTCTAACCTATAGATGTAGTAGGTATGAAGCAACCTGACCTTGTATACTCATCACCTTAACGGCCTGGTTTGGAATAGCAACGTGTGTAGTAGGCAATAAATAGAGTAGACACATTTACGAGGCATTCACTCACTTGTGCGAATTTTGAGGGGGTGGAGTATTATCTGATTTGGACTACAGACAACGTGCGTACTGTGAGGCAACAACTCACTTGGGTTTGGGGCAGTAAATGAGAAACTCACACGGCTAAATTCAATGACTTGAAAGTTCGTTGCCTACTTTGTGTTGCTTTACTTGCTGCTGTCGGTGTAATCTGTTATCTTATTTCTGTAATTGCCAGCAAAGGATGCTTGCAAGGAACATTCAAGCACGCAGCAGTTTCGGCCGACTCACACATTTGTTCGGAGATTGGCAGGTAAGCCCTGGAGCAACACCAGTTTATGGGACTTCTTTGGTACAGTTGCTATCTGTTCTAAATACCTATGACAAAAATATGAATAGACGTTTATATACGTGTTATGAATGGTTTCAAATGGTTCAAATTCCGATTTATCAGTGATTAGGTTTAGGTATAAGGATGTTGAGTAGTTTACAACCAATCCCGGGCTAATAAAAACTATTGCCCACAAAGACGCACATGTATAACATTTTCTGAACGTTGAAGTAGTTCAACTTAAATTTAATTAGATGTTAAAATTATTATTGATTTGATTGGTTAGATTATTACATGCTTTATTCAAACGTGTTCTTCACTTTGAAATCAGTTGCCAAATAATCAACAATTTTATTCCATGGAAAAATTAATAATCATTGTATTTTGAACTGCACACTTCATCAGGCTTAGCAGAAATATAACTTATCTTGAACTTTTCAACTTAACTTGATTGAACTCGAAAAGAAGTCATTCGTTTCCCTTGAACTGAACATAATGCTGATGGTAAGCTGTATGAAAGACAGTTTGCGCAATAGTTTAAAAAAGTTCTTACCTTTGCCTGTACTTAACATTTTTTTACTTTGATGTTTTCTCCATCCCCTGCCAAGTTTTTCCAGTTGATTGGGTTTACTGAAGAAAGCAGCTTTGCAGTAACAAGGCTCACAAAAGCTGCAGTTGCACAACAAGAACCAGAAAAAAGTCTCGTGTGATTAGTGTGTAAATCGTGTAATTATTGTAAAATGAACGTGGACGCTCCGAATTCGGTGTATTTTACCACTCTCCATGCTGATCTCGTAAAACAACATCTCAGCACCAATTCTATTATATTGTCAAAAAGCGCGTAAATGATATTAAGTTGTGCAGTAATCAATAGAGACACAGCAATTAGTTTTAAATGGTAAATGTACTTGATGCTGTTGATGATTATGTTCCCTATATTATTCAACCAGATCCATAAGGAAACACTTAGTTGTAATTATTACAAGATTATTGCATAGTGGGGTTATACTGTAAATTGTTCAAAGGATTGGCTAACCATATTGTTTTCTGTAAGATCATGTCTAAGAGATAAATGACTATTTGTTTTGGTATTGAACATTGTTCAAAATATTCTTGATCTTGATTTAGCTGAAACCAAAATGCTATTCCTTTGCAGGAACACCTAATATTCTATGGATAATGTATTAATATGGATAAAGGCGTTCTCATGTTTTAGTAAAGATTAACTTTACCTTCACATTTCCTTTGTTAAATGATCTTGAATAGCCCTATGTAGAGTTGACGTTCAGCAGGGATTCTGTGCTGTGCTCAGACATGTTATGTGTCATTGTGTTTCACTCGTACCTGTAGAGCAAAACTCCCAGGCATACAGCGATACAGTATTTTACCTAAGAAGAGGTTAACTATCGTTTTACATAAAACATGTGCAATTCCTTTCTTCCAGAGACATGTTGCAACAGGGAGGGTCGGCAGTAGATGGTGCCATTGCAGTTTTGCTGTGCACCTCACTAATGAATCCCCAGAGTATGGGTCTTGGAGGAGGGTCCATATTCACCATCATGGATCCAACTGGTGTGTAGTACCACTCCCAACATTACTGTTACGATGACACATCAAAAATTTTTACAAATCAAATGTTTTATCTAATTAAGTTCTAAGTGAAAAGAAAATACTGAAACTTTTTGATGAGAACATCACATACAAAATACTAGGCATTAATATTTCCATTGATCCGCTTTGCTGTGGTGTGTGTTACCAGGCAAGGTGAAAGTCTTTAGTTCCAGAGAAACAGTCCCACAGTCATTTAAAGCCGACTTGTTGAACCATTGTCCCACAACGCTTCAGTTAACCCCAGGCAAGTAGACACCTCTTTTGAAAAGTTAATGAAATGAAGTCTCCATGTCTTTGTCTCTAGAAATAATTTAGCTATAAGACTACTGTCTGCCATGGTACTCAGTTCTTACCTGGGTGCTTGAGTCACCCATATACACAAGTTTTGGCAGGCCATCTACCCTCTGATTACTCTAGCATGAATGGCTCTCATGTTGATCTTTGGTGCTGCTACAGGTGCCATGTGGATCGGTGTTCCTGGAGAGCTCCGGGGCTATGAGGTGGTCCATAAGCGCTACGGCCGACTTCCCTGGGCCAAGCTCTTTGAGCCTAGCATCCGACTGGCCAGAGACGGCTTTCCCCTGCCCCCTTTTCTGGGAAAACTTCTAAGGTCACCACCGATAGCAAATCTTGTGAAAAACACCTCTCTCTGGTACAGAACCTCCTCCATAACTATACTTAATTTTCCCTTGTTTGTTAACTTGGAATGGTGTACACTAAAGGCCTTGATACTCTGTCAAATTCTAGGCATATATGGGACTTGCCATCTTGAGACTGCAGGGACTTTCCTAAATTTGGCCCCGATACTAACTTCAAAGTGAGAATCTCCTAGGCACTGGGATGCTACTCCCTCTCTCTATGCAGAAATGTATACACAGAGAGAGAGAGAGAGAGAGAGAGAGAGAGAGAGAGAGAGAGAGAAAGAGAGAGAGAGAGAGAGAGAGAAAGAGAAAGAGAGAGACTGAGGAAAGTGCT